>CM067350.1:54231956-54524456 GCA_034190875.2 Urechis unicinctus | reverse complement strand
GCTCAGATCTTTAACACAACTGCTATCAATGTTAATCGTTGATTGCACTAATTCTTCCAGTTACTGCCGCTTTACGAGAGGTTAGAAGTTTTTTTCCTGCCTTACAATGGACTTTCAGGTTTTTGAACTCCTTTCCTGATTATAGATAATGCCTACTGACGCCAATACGTCATGGGTGCTATATGTGGTTAACCACGACGGCCACCTGGCATACATTCGTAATCACCCACCAGCAAACACACCTTACCTCAAACACACGCAAATATGGATATTCATATGTCTCTGCATACATACCCTAACGCATGCGTACATAATTGTATACTTATATGCATACATACATACATACACACATACAAACATGCATACGTACATACGTACATACATACATACATACATACATACATACATACATACATACATACATACATACATACATACATACATACATACATACATACATACATACATACATACATACATACATACATACATACACATACATACATACATACATACATACATACATACATACATACATACATACATACATACATACATACATACATACATACATACATACATACATACATACATACATACATACATACATACATACATACATACATACATACATACATACATACATACATATACATACATACATACATACACATACACGACACATACATACATACACGACACATACACACACACACACACACACACACACACACACAGAACATACACATACATACATACAGACAGACATACATACAGACACATACATACAGACATACATACATACATACATACATACATACATACATACATACATACATACATACATACATACATACATACATACATACATACATACATACATACATACATACATACACATACATACATACATACATACATACATACATACATACATACATACATACATACATACATACATACATACATACATACATACATACATACATACATACATACATACATACATACATACATACATACATACATACATACATACCCAATGACAACGCACCTAAAGCATTGACCACATTTTACATTCATCCGTTGGTTGTATTCTTGTTATGATTATATCTGATTTTTTTCTTTTTAGGCACGCATAACCCAATTATAGAAACCTACGCAATGCGCTTTCATGATGATGAACCATTGAATAGACCCTTCAAAAGGCACGTACCTTGCGGAGTTCCGTTACATTATAGCAATCGATGCACTGATATTTTTCTAGATGCAGTTTATATCGAGATTGTTCAGGCTTTTATTGTTGCGCATTATCTTTATTTTTTACATAAATTGCATTGAACTAGAATAGTCTTAACTGCTGCAGCACCTACTATCGCTCATTCCACCTTTATTGTATCTGCTAGCTTTTTTGTGCTTCTTATATACCGCTCCATCTCGCCATAATTGCTCGTTTGATGTACGTCAGTAGGCAGTGTAATGCTGTCGTTATGTTGGTGATTGCCTATTATGTCATAAGAAGCTAACCCTATCCACCATGATGTAGTTGAGATGCTAAACATTGCATTAATTGCGCCATTATATCACGCGATATTCGTCACCGAAAAGTTATAAAAACAGTTATCCATAACAGAATGTGTGCAACATAGGACATGAGAGTGAATTATCTATATACGACAGTAATCAAAATGGTTGTTTTGTACTGATGTACACACATTGTTAGGTGGGGTACATGGTTTAGCGGTTCACATGCACCACGTTAAATACACTAGTTGATTAAGTGCCTAATATGTATTTTGTCATGCCGCTTTGATTAGGAAAGAATTGCCTGCGAATTATACTGATACCAGAAACTCAATTCGCCAAAGATTTCAACCCTTCTTATTATTACGTGAATAAATTATTTTGATGTTATTGCTTCACTTGGGCATCGCAGCTGAAAGATTTGTTCGTTAAATATACCGACCGCAAATCTCAATACAACAGCCATCCTAAGCAATGTCATCGTGTCATTGTTTACCTTGTGAAAAGGAAACGACAAGTGTCAACGTACCAGTTCCTCTGATAACAATGTGGGCGATGGTGAGTGTGAAGGTATGGAGAAGAGTGGGTGGTTATTTGACCTAGAAAAGCGCAGAGGCGACCGGTTATTTGCTGGGTGTCAGAGAAATATATAGGGTTTTGAATACGTCTGCTTAATATGTTTTGTTTAATGGTTGCATCGAAAGCAAAATAACATAACATTCGCTGTAACAATGTTTGTGCGTTGATATGATGCGTTGTTGAATGACTACAAAAGTCACCATGGCCGCTGCGACAATTTACAATTATACATATTCATATGTTGCCTTGAACCAAATGACATTCTATTACATCCTAGGCCGTCTACGAATCGTCATAACTGTACATCTATAGCTCTACATTGAAGGTTCAGTTTAACCTTGGCTTATCCTATGTTTCGGTAAGCAGCTAAACCAGATCCGGTTCCAAGACATTGGTAGCAGACAGTTCGCTGCATCATTTAGTTTAATGCGAAGTAGACGAAGGCAGCCCATTTGGTACCTCAACTTCCACTCCCTCAATTCTCGCAGACCTATTTACTTATTTGCTATTTGGTTAGAACATTTTGTAGCATGCCAAAATGGATCATTAGAGTATTTACCACCTTGTCATAATGTTTCGCAGTTTTTAGGAAGCCCATTTGGTACCTCAACTTCCACTCCCTCAATTCTTGCAGACCTATTTACTTATTTGCTATTTGGTTAGAACATTTTGTAGCATGCCAAAAATGGATCATTAGAGTATTTACCACCTTGTCATAATATTTCGTAGTTTATAGGTAGATGAAGAGTCAATAAACTCATATGAATGAGTTGGGGAAAACAAGATCTACTCAGTATGCTGAATTTTTCTGCTAACATAAATTATACAACTTCATTGCTTCGTTGCTTCATGATGCCATTAATATTCAATGGATTGTGGAATGGATTCAAATTTCGTCAACAACGTCATGACACTCAAACCAAACCGTCACGTTAATGTTGCCATTAAACTACCATTTGTTAGCAAAGTTGATCTGAATTTGCCTTAATTCATTTTCACAAATTCATGTTCACATTTTGTAGCTCCAGCATCATTAACTACAAGGGGATGTAATATTCAGTCAATCCATGTCAATATATAATAAGATGTTCGTTCTTACTGCCGACTGCATGACAAATCCTGTCCACCTTTCAGGTTACATATCGTGCACAGCACAGCACCGAAAATATTGCAGCAATACTTTTATGCAAAGATAGTTGAGTGTTCGCCTGTATGATCTGTGTTGTTAGCCATAGCGGTTACTTTTTTTATTACACCTAGTCATTATATATAACAATAAACGGTTATTAAGTAGGACAGTTGGTAAGTTCTATAAACTGCTGATACATAAATGTCTGCGTCAGCTCTTAACTAGAGTACCCATAACGATAACACGTGGAGTAATAATTCAACGATTAATGAGCAGATAACCCAAACAACACACCATCAACGCTGTTACTGGAGCAGTCTCTATGTAGAATATATGTGATTCTGCATATTGGAGCTCGATAGCATCCTTTCGCGACACATTGTTGGTCAGAAAGCAGGAGGTTTTTTCACGTTCGTTTAACCTCCATTGCAGAATTAATGGAAATGAGGACTGTTGATGGTAAGCATGTAATTTAGGACATGTAAAGTAACAATCATAAATCAAATCCTATAAATCATGACATATTAAAATTGCGGTAATTTTCGTACAACAGTGACCACGAGAATAGATGACTCCACTGATCATTGTAGGTAAATGCACATACTTTCCACAATTTCCTTTGATGTTTACATTTTTGCTTCTAATCACTGTCTATTTTAGTTTTAATTGTTTTAAAGGCACCGTAAGATTCGATGTTTCAAGAAACCATTTGGCACAATATATGCAATCTCTTGCTAAATAACCGGTCTCACAAAAATATATCGAATGGTTTTATCCATACCTACTCAGTCCTTCCGTGTTATGGTGATGTAATGATTTCATTACAAAACATCGCCGGCAGCGCAATGCAAACTCATTTGTTATGATGTGTGGCCAAATGGAAGGCGTATTAGGGGAATTATTATTCGGTTAGCGCGGACATGGACACTGACATAGATCGATTGAGCTTATTGCACCTAGTCTTTCTTTTGATTCCTGAAGGGTCGTATTTTTCATGTTGATGAAACATCGAATGGATTTTTCAAAATCTTCAAAGGCATGTGCATTTAGGAGTTAAAGGCGATCATAAACGACTGTGTTTGACTCGATGCACTGATGTATTTCTAGTTCAAGATTATGTCGAGTGTGATTAGGCTTTTATTGTTGTTCATTATGCTTATTATTTACATAATTTGCATTGAACCACAATAGCCTAAGACGAACTTTATGGAACTGCTGCAACACCTACTATCACTCATTCCAAATTATTGTGTCTGCTAGCTATTTTGTGCGTCTTAAATGCCGCTCCACTTCGCCATAATTCTCGTTTGATGTATACCAGTACGTACTGTAACGCTGTCGTTATGTAGGTGATTGCTTTATGAGGTCATAACCCTATCCACCATAATATAATTGAGACGCTATACGTTGCATTAATTTCGCCATTATATCATGCGATACTTGTAACAGAAAAGTTATAAAACCGTTATCCATGAGAGAATGTTCGCAATATGGGACTTGATGGGAGTGTATCATCTATATACGACCGTAATCAAAATGGTGGTGCCATAAACTAACCTGGAGTGTAATCTGTACATGGGTTGAATTTCTACGTTTGTTGCAACTGTGTGGCTTGCATGGACCGGTGTGACTGCTTATGTACTTAACATGCTGAAGCTCACGCTAACGCTCCTATTCCTTTTGCATGTTCCCTGGTGATGATAATGTACCATGTGATGACCACAAACTCTACTTACGCCACATGCCACTGGGCATGTGATGGGGGAAAGCTTCACATGATGGAATATCGAGGTATATGACTTCATAGCGACTATCAACAATCGGTGATTATTTGGTTTGGATATGCCTTGTAAATTTACAATCATAGATATTCAATTTATAATACGTTCCATGATTACTCGAAGTAGAGTACTTTTCTCTTGCTATGCGCCAAAACACAAAAACCCCATTTACTAACATACTGATTCCAAGGGCCTCTTTGGTCGTAACAGGCCTCAGATATTCAAAGAAAGCTGTTTGATCTTTGTTGTGACCCATAAGAGACTTGAATGGTGACCCTATTATGAAAAATCTTAAGAGCACAAAAATGACTGGTCCGCCTTATTCGTCATTCATGTCGTACTGAAGTTGATATGGATCCTCTTTCGTATAGTTATATGACATTCATTATCAAACAATGAATATGAGAACTACAAGGAGATCGCAGCTTACATCAACCGATCAATTAGTCATGCATTTGATAAAACATCGCACTCTGTGAAACACCTTGAGGGGGTATTATTACTCGGCCGTAACTGATTGCTGGGTCCCTTTATCTCCGTCATTACCTCACAATGACCGCACACAAATCTCCGCCGTGCAAATAGGCCAATCGCCGTCGATGCAAAAATCAAATGATCTTGTCCAGTGTCGTAGCAACATTTATATTTCATTTGACATTTAGGTGTTGAAAGTTACAACCTTCAAAACTGTGATGCGCGGCAAAATATTCCTGTTGAAATGTCATATATATGGACCAATTTGCAACTGGATAGTTACAACTGTAAGGCAATAGATCATTTAAATTGAAGCTACTTTCTAGAATGAAATTTGTGGCATTGCAAATAAAGACTGTTCAAAAGCCTATGTATTGTTGATTGTTGTATGCACGGACCGGTTTAGAACAGACTACGTTCAGCGGTTCCGGAGGACAACTTAAATTTCGTGTCCTGGTCATGTTTAGGATTCCACCTTTACAAAATGTAACCACGGGGCTTTCACATATCGTGCAAGACTAAGGTAATTTACAATTCAGTATTGCATGGTGATTAAAACTGACGTCAGCAAATCGTGTTACCCATCCATTTTAAAAGAATACTTACAGCGGGGTATATTGACATGCTACGAACAAATAGAGCATTATGAAGCTGTCGCACTACTAACCAGCATTCTCATTTAATGAAGCGCTCAATCCTCCCGCGATGACTGACAGTTTAATGCCACCTTCAGGGGCGTCGCCAAAGTGGGGGTGTAGGGGGGTGTGACACCCCCCCATTCAAACCGACAGTCCGCGTCACATTCGGCAAAATCCTGTCCAGTCGCAAATTGTAAGTTCCGCGCCAACCTATGGTGGCGCTACGCTTAGATAGTCATCCCGCAGTCGTCAAAATTTTAGTTACTCCCCCCACCCAACCAAATCACCCTCGCGACGCCCCTGGCCACCTTCATGTGTGTGGATATCGGTTACGACTTATAGAGCTCAATAAATCAATTCTTGTGTGTTGTGTCCAATATATGATAAGTAACAAATTAAAAACTAATTGATTTATATGGAATTGTTTCACATCCTCTGTGGGAATTGAACGCGACACAGGTGTAGCCCGTTATGACAGCCTTTTTTTTTATCTATTGCATGCATCAGATATGTCAATTAATATAAATAATAAGCGTCTGGCTAATAAACTCCAAAGAAAGTCTCATTATTCATTTAAGTTGTATGCAGTTTTGTCTAACGTTCGCCTTTGTCATATCAATGTGTAACAAAGTGACTCTGTTCGCATTTCAACATTTCACATATACCACCAAATAGTCTTCCGTCTTGTATGTGTTTCTTGAACAAATGCAGATTTTGATCCGTCTAATGCCGTCCAATGCGCAGTTTATGCCCTCGGCCATTATAGTCGCTCACCATAGGCTGCAATATCACGTCTAAATGAGGGTAGATGGCTCGTTGCATCTTTGCTACGCGAGATTTGTGGATTGGATCAAATGCACCTTAGAGGATAAATTTATAAAACGCCGTGCACGTTGTAGCTTTTTTTGAATTGTAGGCGTAGGCAGGCTTGTACATCAGATATAAAATAGTTTGCATATTTTACAGCATCCCTCGTGTGGATGAGTAAATCTCGGGCTGTAGATCATCCCTTAACCCAAATATCACTGCGATATCGATAGTTGTGATACACGTTCTGGGCCAGCCTACATTCATTTTTGATTAACATTGCTACAATATGTTGTGGTAAAGAATAACTAGCTGAACATCGTGGCACCATATGCAATTACTTCTGCAATTGCACCATGAAGTCATTCTTAAAGTTTTATTCAGTATTCCCAGTATTTTTTTCTTACAGTCGTATTAAATGCAACAGGCCACAATTACGTTAAACTACGTCAATACAACATTTGCCAAATCTTTAGAAATACTTTGAATGAAATAAGATGGGTTCAGCTAGGGGAAGATATTTATCGTATCCAATATATTAAAGTGAGTGTAAAATATATATGGGACTATAAAATTCCTAAACTTCTGCGTATTAGGCAGAATACTTCATATACAAGAGCTTCCATTTGCCTGATATGACATATATGCCGCATAGTGGACATATATACCACATGAAGAGTGTAAGTTGGCAATAGATATCGGATAAACTACTGTCCGTAACTATACAACTATTGAAGCATTTGTTGAAGCGGTCAATATTAATCGCGAAAGGCACAGAGCAACATATTAATAGATGCATTCTGCTATATCTGCATAATGTATCAGAATACCATATTATGTTCTTGGCAATAACAGATGCATAATCAACCAACATAGCAATCACGAGATATATTATACAACAATATTAATATATGGCAAACCTGAAATTCCCAGCATGACACCAGTCACCGAAGTCGCTGGCCCGAAAACCGAGATTTTCAACGATATACTCTACCTATGATAGAGCTCTAATGTGTTGTACTGTATCGAAGCATGCAAGCCTAAGTAAGAATAATTTTGAAACCGCGAACGCTGTCAATGTTCCGCGATAAAGCTATTGTTTTTTATTTGCGTGATGAATGTTGGGTTTCTTATAAAAAGCATGAAATCACAGCTTCAAAAATATACAAAGTCATAAAGGCTTTAACGACCGGACAACTGCAAATATTTAGTACTTCGCAGATCGACTGCATGCTATCAAGCACAGCAAAGCTCTCGCCTCTGCGGGTTAGCAGGGTCAATAACTTACTATAATGATCTAATGTGGTATCGCAACACCACCTTCTTGTAGCAAAGAACGTCAAATAACAGGCCATGTTTTTGGTCTCATTTCATTTTGATGACTCAGTGTGAGCGAATTGCTGTAGTCTTTGAAGAATTTCAAAGAATCTGCTTGGCTTCGCGTACTGTAGACGTTGTACGAGACCAGTACACGGGTTTGCAACAGTCTATCAACAATCAGTGAGCGGGAGAGTATTGTAGAGAGCTACAAAGATCACTCTTGCTGATGCTCCGACCTCTTAAAGATTGACATCTAGTTTCATAAACATGTTTAGATTAATGCATCATTTTCCGTCATCTAATGATTTTTTCTGGTGGCCAGGTATTGAACGATCAAAAGGATGATTCGCGGACATTATTTCTGCAAAGGGACATTCAGTACGCCAACTACGGTTCGTTGTGTCAGCCATTGTAATTGTTCAGGATATTTGTACCCAAACCATGGCACCGAAATCTATTTGCAAAGTTTTCAGCAATATTGTAATGTGTCCAACTTTATTACCCAGCGTCAAACATAGCGCACTGAGAATATAACCTCATCCCATGTACCGCGGCAAAACGATACACGGACGTGATACTTAAAAACCAATAGTCAGCGTATTATAGCTACTCTCATTGACCTACGATTTACGATGTTTCCTTTTCCCACTGTTCAACGAGCCGGAAGGTGCCAGGAGGTTAATGTTTATACTTTGTCCAACTCGGCCAGAAATTCCAGAAGATGTGCACTACAGTCCGTAACCCAGTTCTTCTAGTAAGAAGATGGAGCGTTGAATACTCATAATATTGACTGTAGCGGCGTTAAACCTACTGCTATATCAAACCTAATTGGCTATGTTTACATCACAAGTGTTTAAGAACGGAATTAAACGTTTTTATTTACAGCAAATTTATTGTCTGGTAGGACGAAGCTTAGCTTTAGCTAACACATTATCAATATTTAGTCGATGTTCCGTATAGTACACCCCTTCTACTAGCCAGGGTTATAACAGCATCGTGATATACAGCCAGACAGTAACCATACGTCATTAATTGTAAAGAGGTAACTGTCCCTTCCGCTTATTTTCATCCTGAGCCGTATTAACTTGAAATAGCGAAGGCTGTGTGACTCAACGATCGTAACATCCCTAACAATACAGCGGCTGTATGGATGATAATAATCGCATGGACGCCGATGATTAGCATGACCACAGATAGGTCAAACATAGCACAGCCACCGATTAGATAGCTATAAACCAAGGAATGTATGGATGTGTGATCGGTGTAACTTGACAAACATTAGCACATCTAATTATCATGCATACAGCTTACTCACGCAAACCACCGATTCACACATACAAGCTGAATAGTGTGCGTTTACTGTCCTTATGTATCTGTGAGTTCGCGGGGTTGGTTTGCGATATTGCGGGTACGAGGACCGCCGCTATGGTTCAAACGTTGTACGTCTGTGTTTAATATTAACAATATATAACAAGTACTTGTTCGGTCCTTGTCGGCACTTTAGTGCATGTTGTTTGCATGCAAGATGCCACAACCAACTCGCATATTTCATCACTTACCCTACGTATTCGAGTATACGGTCAAATGTCTGCCAAAGCTAGACACCATCGCAACAGTAAGGTCTGAAAGCTTTTAGCTATGGACAAAACTTATTGATACATGCGTCATGAGTATAACGTTTACAAAGTCTTTCGATTCTGTTAAGTGAGGTCATTTAGGCTTGGTTGGGTGGCTAAGTGAGTAATTTTTATTTTGTTCGCTCGTGCACGGCACAATGCAGCCAATATCCAGGACACCAATGGAGCTCATTTTATCCAGTTTTTCTGTGTCGGTCCGAAACCAGATCGTTGGACACTGGTTAAAATTGTCCCACTGGTACATGCAGCATGAGTATCGCCAAGCCTTAACAATATATTTGGCTTAGCCTTTCGGAAACATTTCAGCCTTGTGTATAGAGAATAGGCTCTCTTAATCAGCAAGTGTTGCTACCTACGCACTCGTCATAAAGCAACATTCATTCACTGCCGAAAGATCTAACCCAGAACGGAATGCAACAAAATACAGCACTTTCTACATAGACAGTAAAGTTGTCATGACGGATTACAGCGTCATCTAGGGTATCTGAGTGACTTGTGGCTAACGTGTTATTCAATAAACAATTGCAATCAAACAATCTTACCAACAATATTACACAATAGGTCATTACTGTATAGAGCGGGCTAGCAACTGATATGCCGATTTGATATTCGGCTACAGAATCTGTTGTTTTCAGGGAACCTGGTCGTTAAGGTTTTACGTTATTATGGTTTATTCATCATATGATGCATTCATCCATTAGACATGACAAAGGTAAGGTTTAGCTAAAAATGTCGGTGAATTGATAGATCGATCGTATGTTCTAATTGAATGGCGCCAAGAATATACAGCGCACGGCACGATTAGCAACGTTGTTAAATAATATGTAATTTATATTTCGCGTCTTAACGTCAATATCATTATCTGCGCCTCAAATGCTTGTATTTGTGCTTTGTATAACAAATATATCACTCATATATATGCCAATTACAACTATCAAGATTCTGCCCATTTATATATTATATGCATGCTAGATATCAACAGATGTTGTGCCATAGGCACTGCCGAGAGGAAAACGTACATTCGAGATTGTACGGTTATTGGGCAGGACTGAATCTAGCTGGTACCATAGATTCGATATTATTGTCAACCGAGTGATGCTGCACAATTAAAATGAAGAAATGATTTGGCATCATCGTCAAGCATGTATGTGCTTTGCAATGACTTTAAGGAAATGACATGGATGATGTAAATATAGAATCCCTGCGGAGTGTTCATCCCTAATATTGCCGGATACTACCCTTTCAACTTTCACTGATAATGAAGCTCGTAAACAAGATCCTAGATATTTACGTGTCGTAGGCTTAAGCTAGCTCGTATCCTTGAGCTAAAACCTGTTGGTGGCATGTTTTTGGACGACTTCGCACGGGGGTTTGCTTGTTTGTTATATAAAAACTTACTTTTGCATGCATGTTTGACCAACCTATAACGATATTACGATGGCATTTGTCATGACGATGTTAGTGATCCCTCGACAACAATCGACCAGCTGCCGACAAAGCCCGATAAATTACCTTTTACAATCATAGAATGAAGCGATGTAGAAACTTAACCCAAAATATTCCTAGATATTTGTATTGAAGTGTAAGTAAAAGCATAAGATAATGCCAATGTTTATTCCGTGTGCCGAATATTGTGATTTAAAACTAAATTAATTGATCGATAAAAAGATTATGATACTGAAACTGACCACAGCATGGTGCAGTCGTCACGAGACATATATGCACTAACGTTAATACTCCGTCTGTTAGACTTGGTTCTCTTGTTCTCAAGCGTGTTAAAAAGACAAATCACACGGATATTATAAGAACATCTTATTAATAGCTATTATCAGCCATCACTTTTAAATATAATAGGTGCTCTCCTGTGCCAGAGTTCCCTGTAGACTACAGGGGTTATAGGATCGTATTCTAAGCGAGGCATTCGTAACAACGTTATGGTTAAACGCTCCTTGTGTCGTAATAACTGAGTCAGAAGCACATTAGTGACAAAAAGCAATACAGCGCAATAAAGGCATTGCTGAACCAACGTAAGGCGAGAAATGTACTTTGCACTTAATAAACATTTTTATCACCCACCACGATGTTTTCAAAAAGTGTCAACACCCCGTGGTTGCCCATAATGACATATCAGACAATCACAGAAGTGTGCTCCATTAAACATGCACTAAGTTTATGACCCGTGATTTGATGGATTGTGTTTTTGCTTAGGCCGCATCATCTGGGACAATTCAGGGTGCCATAAAGAAACTAACTGCTGCTGATCGTAAACTGAAATAACCTGCGAGAGTGTCAATTTGGTCAATAATGTACCACTTACATTGCGATTATTGTACCTGGCTACTCCTCCATAGGTACTCATGTTTGTGTCAATTAACTACCACCGGCAGGTAACATTTAATGGCAAAGCACAAACTACAATTTGCATACCAGTTAAAGTTGAAATGAACAGAGTGACATTGCCTTGCTATGAGACCTATTTATCATGTGTCATAGCTTTACCCACTAAATTTTATGCGCGTTAGATGATGGGTGATAAACAGGCCTAAGCAACTAATGTGTTACTGTCCATGCAATGATATGGTGTCTGCAAATCCAATTGGCTTGTCAACTGGGATAAACGCAAATAGTTGCAATGCAACCCACGAAGAGAATTTTTATGGGTAAATATTCGTACATCGTATATGCTCCTCAAGCAATCGGTTGATTTTGGAAATTTGCTGCATAAAACGCCGACTATCTAGTTTCTCTTTGCAAGCAAATCGTCCATCTTACAAATCACCATGTTTCTCAAGGGGATTTCTGCACATCACACACATATACCGAAGATGCGGACGGGGCTTTTTCTGTTAAATCCATGACATCATTTAGTCATGGTATATAAAGGTGTAATCTCTTTCTCGACGTTATCTACAAAAGCGGTATTCAAGTCAAAGACAGGATCGTTTCAGCAAACTGAAAGAAAACATGTCTTCAGGAGTTGAGAGCACAAGATCTAAACTTGGCCCTGAAAGCATGCGTTTTTCCAAGGCCCATTGTACAAATTCCTATAGTCAACAGCATCATACAACATCAACCAAACGCGCAGAGAACAGATAATCTTTACTATACACGTGGTAGTTGCGCATTCTAATGATGTTCTTTGGCAGACAGAAGTGACTTGCTGGAGGCCGCTACTAGTTTTGCCTGATGCGGTCGACAAATTGCATACGGATTTTCTCATCCCTTCACATTGAACGTCTGTCTCTTCAGTTTCCGTTTTAATAATGACCAATGTCAGGTTACCGTGTCTTGGTGAAGTTCAAATACAGACAATGCAATGTTATATTGAGCATTGTTTTTTATGACACTTTTCTTTGTGACGAATATCCAAAGGTCATTTTCCGTGATGTTCGTGAAATTTGAACGAATAACAAGTTCCTACTGTCAACGAGTATTGTCATTAATTAAATCCATACTTTCTACATGTAGCCATGCTGCTGATGAAAATTAAGTGCTATCAGCCAACAGGCTCAGTTTGGGCCTACGCACTGCCAATCGACAATCTATTTGCCATTACAATGACGTCTGTTTGGAAGGTGTAACAATGGGATCATGGCAGACAAATCCGTTGTCAGTTCCACTTTGAAGGTTAGCATTGAATACAATATGTCGCAATTTCGCATTGTGCTCCACCATATTACAGATTGCCAAGATTCCTATTGTTGTTATCTTATGATCTGATCATATTGATACCTCAGCATTAAATAACACTAACGTGTAAATACATAACACCGCCTATGTAAAATAAAATATAAGGTAAACGCCCATGGCACGAGCATACAGGATACTAGGTCATCGGGGTTGCGATGGAAATGGAATAAACATAAATCGTACAAAGATAATCATCTTCGTGGCGTTATAGTGCGTTCAAAGAGCTTTTACTTTTGTTTGCCAAGTCGTTCTCGTAGTAAACAGATCGGTCCGACGGTGTCGCAATAACATCTGCATATTATTTTGATGATAATGTTCTCTGTGACTCATCTGTCGCAAGCTAGCAACTGCTCGTCCAGACAATGATTCGCAAAAGGGTCGACAAGAATCCATGTTTATTAGTCCCCTCTCATTTCTAAGCACTTTTCTTACCAACAACACGGGAGGCAGCAGCATCGCTGATGCACAGGACTTTTCCTCTGGGTCAACGAAAGCCCCGTAACTTAGCATTTACTTCGATTACCTCAACCAAAAGCAATACATTACATTGGCTATCAATCTATAATCTATGCATAATTATACTGAAGTGATAATTCTATTGGTTTATTGGTATCACCGGAAATAGAATTATATGCACACAGTTATACACAATTCACTTAAATGGCGAGTACGATGTGACGTTTATAATCGCATCAGATTTTATTGGCAATTAATCGTTAGTTTTGTGGATAATATCGCGCAATAGGACTTCAATGTCTTGGAGAGGCTAATTAGCAAGTGATTCGCCGATTTGATATTCTACTTCAGAATCTCTTGTTTTCGTGAAGTTTGGTCGTTATGTTTTTACGTTATTATGTAGCGTTATTCATCCACTAGACATGGCCCGTAAGGTTGAGATATGCATGTCAGTAGAGTGCTAGATTGATCCTATATGCTGAATGAATAACGTCTTGCTTATACAACGCAACCCTGTCAAATATTTCTCGTCGTGACGTCGACAGTATTATCTGCGCCACAAAGGCTAGACCCGCTATTGTTGCTTGTAATATTTATCACTGATAGAAAAGTAAATAAAAACCATCAAGTTGCTGTCCATTTATGTATTGTATGCCTATTTGATATGAATCAGCAGATGTTGTGCCATAAGCACTGCCGACAGGAAGAAGTTGGTACTCGAGATTAATGAGCAGGACTGAAACTAGTAACTAGCAGGTTCAATAGATTCATTATTATTGCGCACCAATTCATATTGCACAGTAACACAATGGAACGTTTTGCGTATGATCATAGCCACATATGTGCATTCACCAATCGATTATAGCAGATACGCTTATACAATTATTCAGATAAATCGGGCTGCTAGGGAATTATAACGCGCATGAATTCCAAATGTAACTACGAGCTGCTTAAGATGACTGCATTTTTATTTTTAAGTGAATTGTTCAAATGGAGATATAATTTGGAATAATTCTATATAAAACTATATGCTTTACAGTGACGAAGGTGAAATGACATGAATGATGCAAATATAGAATCCTGTTGGAGCGTTCATCTTTGATAATGCCGGATTCTATCCTTGTAAGCAAAAATGGTGTTATGCTTAAACGGCTGAATCCTTAATTTTACTGATAATGAAGCTCGCAAATAAGATCATATTCCATCAAGTCCAATTGAATTAGTTGACTGGCAATTTGAAAAGTTGGATGCGGTTTCTTGAAAGATCATAGAGTTATTGTATAATAATCATGCGATGCGTGGATCACACCGAGTGGATTACGGGTAAGTATTCGGTTAAAGTATTTACGTCCCATCTGTTCATTGTGTATCAAGTGGGTTTGTAAAGTGCAAGAGCGACGCTAATGCATGACTTTATTATAATACCTTTATCTAACCTCCAGTTCAGCAAACATTTGGATGCAAATTGACAAAAATGAAATGGACCATTTATGAAGAAAACAAGTTCGCACATTAGGTCAAACCTATTGATTTTGTATTGCTGCTATGCGATCAGGCGTTGCTTCATTGATATACGACTTTGTTGCAAAATCCCATTTGTGGACGGATAAGCAAACCTAAAGGAACAAATCAACAAAACCCCATGGATGTTGTAGGTATTTATGTGTCGCAGGCTTAAGCGAACTCGTAGCTTTAAGCTAAAACCTGTCGGTGGCATGTTCTGGGACGACCTCGCATTGGGGTTTGTTTATTTGAGATAGGAGATATAAAGATTCTCTTTGTACGCATGCTTGACCAACCCATAACTATTTCACGATAGCTTTACAAATCTGATGTGAGTTACCCCTCCATAACTATCTACCATTAGTAGGATTAAGTGTATTTATAGCTCCTGACAAAATCAGAGCATGATGCGATGCAGAAACTTATCCCAATATTCACAGTTATTTGTAGCGATGTGTAAGTAAAGGCATACGATAATACCAATCTTCATTTCGCATAAAATATATAGTTTTCTGTACTGTTGAAGATAAATATAAATAGGCGAGTGAGTCTAACATTTGTACTCATCACCAAGTATATTTTGCATCCCATGTATCAAACGTCTTAATACAAATTATAGTAACAACTGTATTGTTATGAAATTTTAATCTTAAGGAAGCGCGAACTTTCGGTTTACGACTATCCCTAAATCGTGGTTTCCTGTTGGTCAAGCAGGTTGGGCAAAACCTGCTCTATAGACTATATCCAATAAAGCGCTAGTGTAGTGGCTATGGTTGCTTGTAGTTGTCGTAAAGTTCTAGTTAAGGTTGTAGCAAATCATTCATGCGTTTAAAAGGGTGTTATGATTTAGGTATCCATGGATTATAGTTGGTTGAATACTAAAGGGAATGTAAGCTAGTCGGGCTCACTTTCGTTTAAAACATTAGACTATGATTGCGACATATTGTGTATTAACTTTCGTTATACGAAGGCTATGCATTTATCTTCTCAGTATTTGTGGTTCTCTAAACTTATAATTTTCGGGATAGATTGCCCAATAGACTTGTTATACATGTGCAGGTCGCGACAGGGGATATTAGCATAACTAACCTTTCAAATTGCAGGTGTTGATGGAGGTATTGGCAATATCTCCAAAATATATGACATGTAATTTCTCGATGCTTCTATAGTGTATACATTAAGTATTGATATGGATCAATTATTGCTAGGATTGTGCAAAACCTTGTAAATTGCGTTATCATTTAATTATTACAATATTGTTATTTGTGACTTTTTGTTTACACACATATCTTAGGCATTTCCAGCGATACATAACTAATGGTATACCAAAACATAATAGATGTATTTGCTCTATCTGATGATATGAAATGAAGGCATTAATATGTATAATCGGGCTGTTTTTTATAATGGTAGTAAATATATGGTTCCATATACCTTTCAACCTATGCCGCAATCGTCTGTCTTTTATTGAACGCATTTCGTGGATTCTTAGTCAACATTTATTATTGCGCTTGCAGCGCCGCTTGCGTTTCTATTGTCGTCATGCTATTAAGCGGCATTACACAATTTATCATGCGACGTTAAGCAAACTCTTACAGTGCACAATAACTTTTCAGTCAATCGTTTAATTGAGGTACAAAACAACAGCACTTCTCATATAATCAATTTTGCAATGATGCAAATTACTAATTTACACCAAAAACACAATGAGGGATACAAGTAGCTTTCTATATGCGCTGTAAAAGAAGATTCATTACATCGTGCAAAACCAGATCAGCTCCTGTATATGTGACAAACATAATTACAGAGTACTAAAGGCATTGTTGTACCACAGTGCACTGATACCAACGAGAAATGTGCATTGCACTTCATAACTATTTTGATCACCCGCTGCGATGTTTTCAAAAAATGTCAAAGCCCTGTGGTTGCCTTTGGACAGCACCATAGGTAATTAATATCTGCCAATCCCAGAGGTGCGGTTCATAAAAGGTGCACTAAGTTAATGACTCGTGATTTATTGCTTGTGTTTTTTGTGGTAGCCATTAATGCCAAGAGGAGAACAAGTCTGGGTCGCAGGCACATATTGCCATCTATACCTGAATGCATTATTTCTTTTTTCAACCTCGTATAACTGACATTGGTTAGTGGAAAGCACAACTCATAATCGATTTTTCCTTGGTGTAGCGCTCTTGTCCGCACGCGAGTAGTATTACCTACCACATCGGAGCTACCGCCGAGTTATTCAATGATTTGCATCCCAGAAACGATATCCGGAGTCTGCTGTTTCGTCATTGCGGCTGTTCAACGGGAATGCAACGTAACGCTATCGGCATTCAGGGTCTCCGCTGTTTGTTTCGCTCGCTTTATATCGTAAATTGTGTATGTGTTACAAAATATATTATATATATGTATTATTAGATATATGTCATATTCAAATGACTGTTGTACATGGTGGTCATTAGGTATTGTATAGTTAATAAGTATTTTTTATTTGCATCATGATGGTTTGAAAACATGCAATAATGATGCCCTCACTAATATCCCAGCCATGCAAAATCGTTATAAACTGACTGCAGGTCTTCTAGTGTTAGCGTTAGGATTGCATCTTAATTCACCCCAGATTTCTTCAACTCAAAGATGAGCATGTACCACCAAAGCGCACCGATTATAACAAGTAGAGGCTCGCACCATCTGGGGATGCCTTTTTTGTGTAGAAACTAAATAACTAGCGGGCGTCAGATCATATGACCTTGTACTTGGATGCAAGCAAATAGTCGCTTTGCGAGTCACGAAGAACATATTCATGGGTATATGTCCAATCAAGTCTGTACCACGATTTAGAGTGACTCGTCAACCAAGCATAACTCAAAGAATGATTACAGCAACAACCTAGATGTGATGCTGTCATATTGCAACCCTCATCATTTTGTCCATAGTAATCATTATTTCGTACATAGCGTTTTGGGTTATTTAAATCAAATTTTGGGTTTGTGCTTTTGGATAAAAGTACCATTTACGTAAACAAAACACATAGGATATTTTCCTAAAACATCTGAGGCCTGTCTCTTACAGAAAAAGAATATTCACATAACCTGGTAATTGGACCACGACATTTAAACCGAAATACTTAGCCATCATCACAATACCAAAGATTTACCATTCAGCCAGTTAAACATATGAATTATAATGATAGCAAAAACAAACACAGAATTGAGCCTTTACAGAATTGAGGCTTTTTCTTACAATATTTTACACGCAATGTATTTTTTTCTCACTTAAAGTTGATCACTGAAAAGCTGGATGTACCGAGCGTTGGACGATTCAACTACTAGAGGGACGCGCTAGCCGAGTAGGACCTGAACTGATTAGCTTCACACCACTGATGACATAAAAACGGTACGTTACTACATTTGGTATATGTGGTTGATAGGCCAATGGTGCGATGCTATCTTCTGCGGAATTATGACTACATGCCTCTCAAAAGTTAGTTTTACACTCAACGGTTTTAAGCTATGATAAATAGCCCTGCATGGAAACAATGATATTCTGGGTATAAGGGGTAACCAAGTCATAGCTATTCCTTTTCATCGGGCGCAGTATATTGTGCAGTCCCCATGACATGCGTCGTAGTGTCATACAGAACCGGTTGATATTATGCCTCTTGAAGTTACTCCACATGGATCAATTACTGAAGAGTATGTATATCTGCATCAGCACTTTACAACACCAGATTGCAGCCCCGAGGATACGCCTCAGATGTTATGACGCTCTGAGTTCACTATCATTTCTAATGTTGCAGTTAGTATGCTGACGAAATGACTCCAAAATAACAATTAAAACAAATCTCTTAAGTCGGACATTTTCGATCGGCTCATTGTCCAAATCGGCACATTTTAGGAATAAGTCAGTTGTCAAGTCATTGATGAAACAGTCAGTCGGCTGAAGTTGGTCGTTATCTTGCCTTAATGCAGTATCAAACACAATGAAGTATCACACACGCTATTGTACGCATAATAATTCAGTCAAGACTATGCACTTTCTAAAACTGAACCTCCTCGAGAGACGATACATTAGTTTTTAGTAATCCATTACTTGTCAAGGCATAAGAGGGAGCGCCGAGTCGGTGGTTTATGCAAAACCCTCAAATCTCTCCGCTTTCTCTAAGTTGCCGATATTATTTGGGAAACCTGTCCTTATGATTGATTAGCAGGTGGTGCGCTTTGCGTAACAAAACATATAATGCAAAACGCAGCCAAAATGAGCTCATCTTCTGGTCACCGCAATGACTATATTTAAATGAGCACATATCTCCCACGACATATGTGTCATATTACGATGGATTCTATCTGCAATGTAGACGAAAGACTTAATATTTACTCTGAAAATAGCCCCGATCATTCCTAAGAATTCTATACCGGATATAGACAAATCCTACCCTTTGAAACTCTAACTAACGATAAGTCCATATTGTTAATGGCATAGTCGTTATGCAAGCATGAGTCCAGAGCTGTTTTAGTACGATGATGCCTGCTTCGACACCACTATAAAACATAGTCATGATGCTATGTTAATTGTACTGACGAACACACAATAGCTATAATTTAGTCATTACACATTAACTCTTTGTATTTGCCCTTTGAACTCGTGATAAATATTGATTCGTTGGGCTGCCAAAGTTATTAGCCATTTTTGTGTTAATATTCGCAACTAAACTAATGACCTGGCACAAAACAGCAATTAACTCAATTCGCAAAAACATCACAAACGACTTTTATATGCACTGAGATACCGGATTACCAACGAATAGCATTCACAAGCCTGGTCATTGAAAGGGGCAGATTGGAAAGGATTCAAAGGGAACAGCGATTATGTCCATGCGGAAGCGTGCAAACTAAACATAACATAATAGCAATACGCGCTAGCACTGACAAGTGTCGCCCAAACGTTATTTCCTTTCAGCTGCCAGACTTCTTCAAAAATCAAAAAGTGATGAAAAAACATTTGCTTGACACACGGCTCTAGACCAATGGACCACAAACAGCATCATATAGTAAAGTAACAGCAAAGCGCGGTGTGAAGACCAACTTATTTCATGACTTATCCAAGTGCATAGTACACATCCATAGTGATGGAATAACGTTTTGGACGTCTGTATGTATGTCCATCGGTGTGGGTATACTAAGTGTTAATGGTGCATTGGATGACGCATGTTGGTTCAATTCTCGCATATCTACGTGCAGCATATGTACCGCTAATATGTAGTGTACCCAAAATATATTACATGTAGATCTTAGATATGTGCAACCAGAATTGGCTCTCCACAGCTGTATTGCTATCAATAGCTTTATTTATGTCAAACATCTCTTCGTTGACTTAATATAATACCATGTGCTTCCCAAAGCACAAGTCGATATACTAATATGTCTCCACTGCCACAGAACCATATCAAAATCTACATTAACAACACGACTGCGCACTTGTTTGTCGGAGTGACTTTTCGACATGCAACATATGTAATTGCTACGCAATCATAAAGATTGACTGTGTACATTGTCGCAATTATAAGCAGGCTACAGGAATTTGATAATTGAATGATCCAACATATGCAAGCTGATGTGATCACGGTGTCTTAGCATCTGATTACATATATATAATCTGGATTCTGTATCGCCATGTATATTACATACCATGTTGCATTGTACCATGACTGTGCAGTATTCATACAACTTGACGTTAGAAATGGGTCGATTATTGGCAGTACACCATGATTCTTAAACAAGCACAATGACATTTGATATATACAATCTTAGTGGCTAACGGTTAATTATATTGAAAACGTACGCCCAGGCTCAGCCAGGACTTGTGTTGAATGGCAATTCGTTCTTGTGTGTTTTGTTCTGTTGTATAATATATACACACCGAAAATAAAGATTATTATTATATTGAAAACGTAACTCAAGCTAATCACTGTAAGGTACAACTACTTATTTTCAACAAAAATGTCATCATTACCATAACCTCTGTATGTATGTATGTATGTATGTATGTATGTATGTATGTATGTATGTATGTATGTATGTATGTATGTATGTATGTATGTATGTATGTATGTATGTATGTATGTATGTATGTATGTATGTATGTATGTATGTATGTATGTATGTATGTATGTATGTATGTATGTATGTATGTATGTATGTATGTATGTATGCATGTATGTATGTATGTATGTATGTATGTATGTATGTATGTATGTATGTATGTATGTATGTATGTATGTATATGTATGTATGTATGTGTATGTGTATGTATGTATGTATGTATGTATGTATGTATGTATGTATGTATGTATGTATGTATGTATGTATGTATGTATGTATGTATGCATGCATGCATGTATGTATGTATGTATGTATGTATGTATGTATGTATGTATGTATGTATGTATGTATGTATGTATGTATGTATGTATGTATGTATGTATGTATGTATGTATGTATGTATGTATGTATGTATGTATGTATGTATGTATGTATCTAGGCCATTTTGAAAACAGCTTATGTATCCCTACCATATTCAATAGTTATAACTGCATATATGTCGAGGCAGAGATGCTTTATGGTGAATTGTCATGCGTTATCCGTACGAGTTCCCGATTTAGTAGGTAATAAAATGCACTGTTATTTTTGATCGTAGGTAAGGTCGACATCCATGACCGCCTTATTGGTCTATTCTTAAAACGAATAAGCAGGGTGGAGCTGTGTGGGAAGATTTATAATGTAACATATCTATGAGTAAAGGTTAGGACCATAACGAGTAGCACCATTTATAGCCTCTATGTATTCTATCAAAAAAGAAGAAATGATAAGTCAATCAATGCCACGTGGTGGTTTGTGTCATATAACCAACGCGATTATATGTATTAAGTGATAACCCATAATAATGAGATATTTATAACCCTGAAACGTAAACGTATCATCATAAGGATCGGTCTTAATTTCAAATCAAGTTTTTTTATCATCTCCGTTGATACATTGCAGCAATGCACAAAATCGATAGATCTGGGCAAAACAAATTATGAATTATATATCTATAGAAGACACGTTTGTGTCAACAAAACAATATGATTTTACATATTTTCTCTACCATAAATATGGCCTGTGAAGTCATACAAGTGTAAACTTTTCAAAGGCTGAATTTAAACGAAATAACAGAATGCATTAAGAGTGTGTAAAGTTGGCTGCGCATTTCGTTTGTTAAGGAATGCGATAGGCAGTATGCAATTTCAGAACCAATTGTTTGAGTTGTTTATAATATGTAAGTAGAGTTTGGTTCGCATATGTGCCCTGGACTCATTGGGGTGTCATATGTTAGTTGCCTTCTATTTGGATGTGATGATAGTATTGTTCTGTAATCTAATGGGGACAACCATAATTGGATTTAAGTTGATTTGAGTCATTTTATTCTTTGTGCACATGGAGATGTGCAGACTCCTAATGCTTGATTCAGCATGTCGAATATAGGGTTTGAGACGTTTGCTTTGGAGTTTTTTTAACATGTGCTGGAGACACAGCGGTGTTATTTTCTCCGCACTGTAAAATGTCATTTTCACGTGGCTCAAGTAGCATAGCTTTGGTCATTTATATGCTTATAAGTGCAAAACGTATTGCGTTGTTTCACCCTTTTATTGTTAATGTTGGGTACACAATACAGCATATATATATTCAGGTTTTTATTCTATGTAGCATTTCCTATATCACATTTAACATATTTTCTGCGTATTTTTTGGGCGATGAATTCAAAATGTTTTTATAAATATGTGTTGGTGAATAAAACAACTGTGGGTTAAATGTGCTGGTCATGTGTAGATAATCTTACTAAAAACCTTTGCCTTGCCATAAATGGCAAGTTGGTGGGTATGTTACCCTTTAGCGTTTTGGAAGGGCCGTTCTTAGATTTCCTATAGATTGGCAGGATATATAGGGAATCACATCATACGTGCGCGGAATATGAGTTTACGATAGTTCTCTCCAGTGTGTGGTAATAGATCGATGACTTTTTATTATCGATCAGTACAATAAACAGCAACCTTAAGCATACATTCTAAAAGAAATACACAGCTGATGATTCCGTTGTAATTGTGAATGTACTTTATGATACCTACAACAGCTGTCCATTGTCGGAATTATGAGGTTAGCATTATGCGAGAACATTCATCTGTTTTGCTATTAATCCATTATTATCAGATAGATATTAATGCTGCAAATAATAGCTTGTATAAATTGGATGCTAGCGCTGAGGAAATCCCTGAGCATAATACTAAGATTTATAGAATACTTATGCCACCCAAATGGAAGGATACGCAACAGCTCAGTAATACGCGATGAGTGCACACCACTGTAATCGTTTTTCCTGCTGTCTCCAGTTGTTTTTTGTCTATAGCATGGTTATCAAAACAGAACGGATGTTTAGCAAAACTATTTACGACATTGAATTAATTAAACATTCATTTGGTCATTGGTCGCCTAAATTACCTAACCATTTCCGTCGTGCAGTTGATCGTATTGTTTAATGAATAACTTTGGGTTTTAGGGTTGCCAATCATCTCGAGGCGCAACTACTCCACGTGTGGCATGCTGTGAGATGAAACCCGTTGGATCAGCATATCTAAATAGGACACCATCTTAAAGCCCAATGCATGCGCAATAATAGAATGGATTCATGAAATACCCTGTATGCATTGCGAATGCGCATAGTGTGGAAATCTATGTGCGTCTGATTTCATATGAGGATAGCATCAATGTAATAATGCTATCTATATAATCGGTATGTCAGTACTATTAACATGAATATGTCAATGATATAGGCGGGCGTTGTTAGCTTTTTTTGTGGATGTCAACCATATACTCTAAACATAGCTGCAGCTGGAAGTTGTAAGATGCGATACTACTCGTTATAACTTATAACTAGCGATAATCTTATTCACTAATAGTAGCAAAACCGAGTAGTGATCCCATATGGTATGTCTATAGGCTAAACAAAGTTTAAACACATTTTGAAGCAATTGATGCCAACT
Organism: Urechis unicinctus; assembly: GCA_034190875.2. Lineage (NCBI taxonomy): Eukaryota > Metazoa > Annelida > Polychaeta > Xenopneusta > Urechidae > Urechis > Urechis unicinctus. Next base: position 54,499,842 of record CM067350.1, on the reverse strand, counting down.
TACAGCCGAATAACCGAAAAATGTAATTAATGAAAATAAACGGCGTAATAATGTACAGAAAATGGAAAAAATAGTACATGTTTTGACGAACCTTTTGTGGTTTATTCTTCAGCACATGACCACTAACCAACGCAGTCAGATGAAGGAAAGCCAAGAGGCTTCCTAAGTTTGCATCAACTTGCAATTATGTGCTTGAATTGGTACCAGACCAAAGTTTTGCGCCTGCGGTGATTGTGCCAATGAATGCTGCGTGTGAATATTCATCCATCGCTATGATACATTGAGTAAGATTATTGTAGTTCACACTCACATTGATAATTGAACAAACATTGATCTGATATGATAACTAAGGTAAAAATATAACACGAAACGCTTACAATTGCAATTGTGTTATGACACAGTATTAGACTAGGAACCATTCATATATTTTGGGTGACAGCCATTTGTTTTTGCATCCTATGTCCACCCACTGTTTCGCCTGATGCTGTGTGGAGGATATGTACAAAGTTTCGTCCAATTCAAATCATACTCATGTTGACTTAGTACTTTTATCTTAAACGATCTCTAAAAGGCATGTTCTGCAGTTAGTGTCATGCATAGATTTGTGGGATCAATTTTAAACCATGAGCATTACACCCTCAACACTAACGCAAGCACAATGATGTTGGTAAAGGTATTATACACCCATGCGTGTGTGGGTAATATGCAATATCTGTTTGAAATGTTGAAACAACATTTGCTTGACATAAGGCCACGTAAAACTCCCTGCGTTGGACATGCTCTAATTGAATTGCATAAACGAGATTACCCAAGATACCAGAATGAACAACAAACAACATATTATGCATAATAAGCCTTTTGTTTACTACAGGGGTTGATTTTTCAGCAAACGCTATTATAAAATAATGCGAAGATATCATCATATATTGCAGATTATTCGTCTGTATAGCGAATATACATAGCCCTTATGCTACCAACATAGAATAATCCCAGTTTGTATTATTTCCCAATCAATGGATATTCATTGAATAGATCAGATTAAACTATATTCTTCCAATATATTTTTCCTGATTTTTAAAATCTATTACATGCATTTATACATTAACATTGTGAAAAACAACCTTATAACTAGCTTGCAATTCACTAGTGGAAGGGATGCCATCGAGAACCCACATATTGACGGAATACCTTTTTAATACACGTCTTTATGTCACACTGAATATTGTCACACAAATAGTGCAAAATCCGACAGTCGAAGCTGAGATGATTGCCGATGAATTGATCAGGCATAACGAACTAAAACAATGCAATTTATACAGAGACAGCATCAAACAAGCCTAAGGCAAAGCTGCGTTCTTTTTTCGGAAGACCAGGGTCGTAACTAACTAAAGCGTGCAGGGTATCAATGACCAATTGTGCAATTGACAGACCATAGGCAGTTAACAACCCGTGCAATAATTATGTTTTTTTATTTATGTGATAAATGTTGGGTTTCCTGTCTATTCCTGCACTGGTACGGAAACACGCAAAATCAGCATCTCTATTACTAGCATCAGTGTGAATGTTCACACAAATTGGGCGAGGATGTATGCTGTGAGTTGGTTCGGTACGAAATGGCAGCCCTTCCTTAAAATGGTACTCATATGAGGAGTGTTTCTACAACGTATCAGCTACCTCTAATTGCCCCTCTGTTTACTTTAGGTGTACAATGCTTGCACAAAAACCCAAAATCGGCAAACATTACGTGGTATTGTCGTCTGTCTGGTACAATTGTCCATGACATTGTTGTTGTATAATACTCATATTATCAATGGTGTGCGGGACAACCTAAAAAGTCTTCAAAGACGACAATATTTCCAAACCATCACCTTGTGTCTTGTCCCACATGCAGCTAAACAATTCAAACTTCAAGGTAAAATCTGTCCACTGCTTGTGACTCGGTCAATTACCAACTTTAGATATGCAATGCAAGAATAGCTGACTGTCAGTGACGTTTGACCAAAATATTTTCATGACCATGGTATAAAACTTTGAATATGTTGTGACTTTAGTGAAAATCATTAGTGTACAATATTTCATCATCATCATAACAAGCCATCCTTAGACATATTACGAAGATTGCAATCAATGCAACATTTAATCATTGTATTTACCATATGTCAATTACTAACAAACAATACAAATTCTAATAAAGCGCTGGCATTCGTACCGAGAGCTATAATTGCTTTTTATAAGCGTCTGTACACAAGCACAATTACCTGTCTTTTAAATTGTCGGAATCAATGATTCTCTCGCATAGCCCGATGTGATATCGATATGTCGCCATGTTACGCCATGTAGCCGCTCGGTCCTTAATCCCTAGTAAGTTGTATTTGTCAAAATGCTAACTGTTGTAATTATCTGACAAAAGTCGTGATAATAAACAATATGCATTTTTTCTGGTTCGTTATTGCCCAGGAGTATCGTCTATAGTCAACTGCAACGAAATAAATATGGTAAGTTGAGGACGCGATGTTACCAAAGTCAACGGCCAGCAATTTACCAAACCCCATATACTGCTTATCACAAGCTTTTTGCAAGCAGATTAATTACCTGGTTGGTAATAATTACTGTCATGAATGCACTCACAAAAATGCACATTATAGTGATTGCTTAGTACTTATTCGGTGGGTATCTTCATCTTATACAGCACTCCCGATGATGGGTTATAACCATAATGTATGCAAGCTTCATAGCTAGTATACTTCATATTCGTTGTTGTCAATAAATATGTCTAAAATAGTCTATGCTGCCGAAAGAGCGCCAACCTCAGAATGTCATTGATGCAGATACTATTTTATATTTATGATGCGGCAGTTGATCATCGTCTGTATGACTGGGTCGTGAGGAGCAGCTATGCTACTTCAGCGTTCATATCATACACAGCACAAAACGAGCTTTGTGATTCATTTACTTGGTACTTACCAAACGGCATATTAGCGACGAAATCGAAGCTTTAAATGTTGAAAACAAATACAATATGATGTATTTTTGCCACGTCGCGATTACCTGGTGATTTATCAAGGCGTTGTAATAATGAATGACAATGCTGATGAACAAACAATGCTGATGAATTCTGGCGATAGCTTCATGATGCATGCCGAGTTTGGCTCATTGCCCCAGCGGTTGCAACTGCAAACTGGTTTTTACCCTTAGATCATTACGATGTAAATAAAGGATGGGCCTTTGTGGTAACTGTAATCAGCAACTGTAACGGTGCTCATTTGAATACTATTATTAGAGAAGTGCTGCAATTTAAGACCTAAAGGTTACAAATATTTTCTGCGGTCGCCTGTCTTTCGGTCTTTATCAGTCATCCTTTGTATTATTTACTTTTAAAGTTTGAAAAAGCTGGGTGAAATACACTTTATTGCGGCAGAAAGTGCATTTATTTCTAGCTTTGTACACACCTTATCAAACAACACACCGAGTGTTGGTGACATCACATCAAATAAATTATAAATTGAGTATAATGAGGTAATAGAAAAATATTATTAACAACATTCTATTCATTGTCATGACACAGAGGGGTCTATCATATCAGCTGTGTTTTGTTTATCTAGAAAGGGAAAATGTTCGGTTTTTATGAATTTTATGGCGCACTCAGATACCATTATCGGCTGTCTACACAAAACATGCGTGTCTCTAAACTTTAATTATTAAACCCAAAATTTACAAACGCCAGATGTGTTTTAGTCAGATTTTAGTGTAATGTATTCAGAAAAGTGTATCCACAGTTGATTGCCACCAATGGATATATGTTTCTTACATCAGGCTGTTTAGTTAATCACTAAACAGTCTGTAGCGCTTGGCACTGAAGATAATCATGTCTAAGGCTTCCAGGGTGTCACTAACGGCTCACATATCATTCCACGAACATATATTTGTAATCAAACATAACACTTGAAATTTAGATTTAGATTGATAATCAAGACGGGTATACTGTGTTTTACACAAAACAACGATAATCCCCTGAGATATGATGCACCATACTTTCTGGAGAGTATTTCTCTGGCATAACTACTGCGTGTTTTATGATAAGCGCACAGGTATACACATGTTAAATGGCATTGACACTGTATAGCTATGTAACTTGAATAAAATCGGTTAGCTGAATATATAAGTGCAGTAAACAGATCGCGGACTGACCGCAGAACGAGGTACGTACTTCAAACAAATACATTTCTACGTTCCAAGTACAGCGCACTTCGATTGAGGTACACATGACAATAATCCCACCGACCTTTACTGTTTTGCATTTTGTGACATTATTTTCTCAAATGTGATTGGCGTTGAGCAATTGAACTATGCAAATATATTATGGCCTCCATTTGGAACCATTTTCGTTATTGTGAGCGACATTGGGTATTCCCAAGAAGCGTTTTGACTTCCATCGCTAAATAGCGACCGCAAGTTTTTCTGTATTCATGGTTGAAATTTTTATACACATGAACGTGCCAAAAGGGACGCTCCGTGTTATATTATTTATATATGTATCTTCTAGTTATATATCATACATTATACAAAAGTCTATGGCATATTTATCAGCTATTGGTAATAATATAACACCCCTTATGAATACATTTTCTGAAATAATGTCGGATGAATGTGCTTGTGCTCAAATAGAAGTATGGTGTACTTCCTTCTGAGTTGGTGCCATAGACTGGTAGTAGATCGTATGCAGATAAGAAACTTATGATCCATAAAACTGAGCTGCAGGTCGAATGTAATGTTTCCTGGTGGTGTTTTACATAAGATAACTTTTTGGAATTTTGAAACCTATGACTTTTGCAAAGGACACTGTCAATAATTCCAACCAAATATGATTTAGTATTTTAGCGGAGGATGAATATCAATAATCTCACGAGAATAGATGAGCTGTGTTGTATACTTACTCAAAAATTGATTAAAATGTATAATATTATATTTTTAAAACTGCCTGGACAGTGTCTTAATTGCTTCACTTTTGTTTCAGAATCGTATCAAATTTTTAAGTGGTGGTGAATATATGCTAATGCTTACAAGTGATGATGTTCGGAAGGTAATGGAGCCGATGTATGAAACTGAACAGGTCCTAAAACAAACCAACTAATACCAAGATACTTGCCCTCTATTATGAACTGAAAATATGTTAATGGTCAGGAAGCTTGCTTTTATATCAATGACACTGATCTTATCCATTTGATTGGTTTCTATATTCTCTTGATTTGCTGAGGACTATGTTGATGATTTCATTGGTATGCATGTAGAAGGTTACACTTAGAATTGAAACTTTTAATCATGTTTCAGTCAGCAGGTTGCAACTAGTCACCTAGTACAACAGTGCGTTTGTTTGTAGAATGCAAGTTCATTGTATGCTTTGCAGCTGCTCAGACACGATAATCATATAAACGCGCTGTTTATGGTATAAACGTTTATTAGTATAGACACAGGGACACATGTCTATGACCCATCAAACAATAATCAGCATGATTTGCAGTTCACAAACATGACATTTTATGAAATTATCACAAATACTGCTAATTATGACCAACCAAACAAAAATTAAACAGTACACAAACTTTATATCTCCATCAGACTCTGTCCACTTAATACTCTTTCTGTGCGTCCAAAATTCACACGTGACTATGTTTTCACAGCCCAGCCATATGCCTTAGCATTCACTATCATTTTTATAGACTGCATTGCAAATGACACAAAGTCTCTAATTAGCTTTCTTACATTATACCTGTGATGTGTGATTGATTACAAAACTATGGTATGGTGGTTTATGAAGTAGGAAGGCATGGGGCGAGACAGTTTCAGCGGAGACTGTAGAGAAGCCTAGTAGTGAGAGAGGGTCAAATGGGTAGTCTAGGGCTGCGATATAGTCAGTGAGGGTGCAGGAGATGAAAGAGGGTCATTTGTATAAATTATTGCTGTTGGGGGCACACATGTGTTTATTCTGTAAGCTCTGGAGAAACAGTAATATATCTAAGTATAATATTCACCAGCTATGTCCAATCTAGCAACACTCGATTAAATAAAACTCTCAGAGGAAGCGTTCACTGGTTTTAAAACGACTCTTAGTTCGTCAGAAATTTCCTCAGAAGACCATGCCACACGAAGACATGCAAATTTCACAGATAAACATCGCCTATTTTAAATTTATTTTCATGATCAGTACTTATGATCCTCTGAGCATTATTTTGATATAATATATTGAATTTCCTTCGCAATAACAAACTTGAGTATTTACTCAGCAACCTGGAAAGTAAAATAATATTTCACAAATGAGTGATATCAGACAGTTCTGATACCTGTATAATTATATCTGGGAAGATCATTCATGCTTAAACACTACTGGACAAGTAACTGTGCACAATCAAGCAAGAAGTCTGGTCGCTTTAAAATCAAAGTGCCATTTAAAACAGTCGAGGTACGGCGAACTTGCATTGTACAAAAATATTTCGCGCGCAACTGGTTTGATATGCCATACAATTTTCACGCAAATATATTTCATACAATCTAGACAAACTATACCTTGCAAAAAGTAAGATCTTACCTTTGCCAAACTCTCGCAAAAACGATTCTTGCCTAATCAAAGTTCAGAAACGACGCGCGATTGCCGATGCCCAAAATATGTACGTAAGAAAGCCAAACGAACACGGGCAAATCTAAACCTGGTCCCAGATCGAGGCTCTGACAATTATATGGGATTCCACGACTCAGGCTCTTGCCCAACCAAATGTTACTTAACAAAGTTACAATTTGTGAACCATTGAGAAAATTAATGTTTATGCATGCATACTTCAATTTAAGTGTGCCGTATTGGAAACGAAGTATGCACCTGGATTGAGGTGCGTACTTCCTTCTGCGGTCGTCTCGGACTTGGTAAATGTAGACGTGTGTTTTTGCGGCAAACATTGGCGGGTTCTTCGAGAGCGATCTGCCGAATTATAATACGATTACAAAAGCTTTTGTGGCGTTAACGCAGGGCAAGTATGTGATAATGTCATTATGGCTCATGCTTTAAATTGTACTTCATTCGTAGCACGCTGTGCATAAGCCAGGGGTACGAATGTGGCTAGTGAAGAGATTGATTAGTCAAATACGCAATTATTGGCAAGTATGCATGATTCGTTTTTGCCGTCAAGTGATTGACATCAACTGGGCCCCAGGTACTGTATAAAAATAATACTTATTGCAAAATAATACTTGGTACCAATTAAATACATGTTTCGGAATAAGGCGGTACGGTTAACTTCACTGAATGCAAATGCAAATCAAGATAGACATGTTCATATTCAATAAGTTATTGTGTGCATATTGGATCAGATATCATTAGTTAACAGCTTGTAAATGGCACAAAATCTTTCTTGGACTGCCTTTTATAAGTTAATAACAATCGGAGCCGGAAGAACCAAACTGATTGCATCGATCACCATGGTCAATATCTGCGTTGAGTCTCAACAAGCCGCATACAGATCCTGATAAATATGAACGTTGTTTATGATTAAGACATATAATGAGTGTTTGGATGCATGGGGATTGTTCTTGGAGCTGGTTGATTCGGGGCATAAGATACAGTCCTAAATGCACCCAAGTTTGATAAGTTAAAAATGATGGGCTGCCTCATACTTGAACTATGCTTAAAGATTGATTTGGTTGATTGATTGAATGATCTATAAAACAATCAACTAATCGATTGTTTGATTATGTAACTATGTAATTGACAGATAGATCACTTGATTGATGAGTGTTTTTTGTCATTCCAATATCCTCATTACATTTGCCATCATATTAAGGATAAATGGCTTATGGCAGCCACACGTTCAAAGTAATATTGACACCTCGCGCGATTACACATTGGCGCTTTACTGATCCCTTACTGTCAAAGCGTAAGTCAGCGGTAAAAGAACCCCATCTTTTTAAGCAAAACCAACAAAACGTTACCGATGAATGGCTGGATAGATATGCGAAGAGGATTAGAGGCAGCATGGTATTTTGTGCAGTCCTTAATCGCCCCTGGTGTAACGTTACCTACTGCAAGTCTTTGACTGATGCGCCTCCTAAGATTGACGACGCTGGCCATACATATGCGGTAACAGTACACATGTCTTACTATGTGACAAACCATACCATCTAATAGAAACTATGTATGCAATTGATAGTCATTAGAATATCCTTAAGTGCAGGTACCGGGCATCGATCTTAAACCTACCGTAATGACTAACGCCCAAGCCGTCATATGCTATTGCCATAAAAATCTATGTGTCTAATTACAGCATCGCTATTATGTATAATATCACTGATCTGCCTTATTCGTCATTAATGTCGTACTAAGTTGACATGAATCCTCTTTCGCATAGTGATATTGCATTCATTATCAAACAATAAATATGTGAACTGCAGAGAGATTGCTGCAGAACCATTGAATTAGTCGTGCATTGGTTTAAGCATCGTGAAACACCTCTATGGGGTACGATTACTCGGCTACCGAGACCCCACTCTCCTCCCTAATTCCATCCTCCCTAACCTCCCAATGACCGTCGATGCAAAAATCAAATGGTCCAGTCCATTGTCTTAGCAGAATTTATTTTATATTTGAATACAGATTAGCCATTAACAGGAACAACATTGAACAATGTGATGCATGGAAAATATCCCTGTTCAAATGTAAAATACATGGACCAATTTGCAACTGCTAGGCAATAGAACATAACATTTAAATTATGTTCTAGAAGGAATTTGTGTCATTGCAAGTAAAGACTGTACTTAAGCATATGTACTGTTTATTGTTGTATGCACGGACCGGTTTAGAACAGACTATGAGCAGCAGTACGAGAGGGCAACCTACATTTCGTGTCCTGGTCATGTTTAGGATTCAACCTTTTACAAAATGTAACAACGAAGCTTTCACATATCGTGCAGCTTAAGACTAAGGTAATTTTAAAATTTAGTATTGCTAGGTTAAAATTGACTTCTGCTACCCATTGATCTTAAACGAATACCGGGAATACTGCATTAATTATGCATCTGAGAACAAGTAACATTAGGTGTTGTTACAAGGAATGCTCTGGTAGTATCAGGTACCAGTGCATTGAGTGCGAGAAAAAGCCATGTTGATTACATTGCTGATAATTGTGTTGCTTATGAAGCTAATATTCCTGTGAGATGACAATCGAATCGATGATGACTCATTCACATACATTTAGTGTAATGAAGCGCATTTGCACATGCCTATAGATAGGACAGCAGGTAACAGTGTTTCACCGTATTGAATTCCGCTACATGATTTGGACAAAAGTGCAACCATTCCCAACAACGTTGTACGTGCGACATATGTATATATAGAGATATATATATATATATATATATATATATATATATATATATATATAGATATATAGATATATATATATATATAGAGATAGATATATATATATAGATATATATATATATATATATCTATCTATATATATAGATATCTATCTCTATATATATATATATATATATATATATATATTATATATACTTATATACATTATATATATATATACATATATATATATATATATATATATATATATATATATAGTACATATTTTTTAACGGGGTATATTTACATGCTACGAACGACAGCAGCACTTTGAAGCTATCGCACTATTGGCCATTAATATCGTTGCAAGACTGTGCTTTTAAGAGAGCAATCACATGTCCCACGACGACAGACAGTTTAATGCCACCTTCATGTATGTGGTTATCGGTAACAACTTAAAGAGCTCATTTAATCCATTCTAGTGATCGAGAAGCCATTATACTAAATGCTACTTGCTACACCCAAAACCTGGTGCTACCAACGCAAGGCTGCTATTACTTTAAGGTTAATAATCATATGAGGATGATTGCAGCAAAATAACATCATAGACATGCTATGCAAAATGAGACCTTGATGCTTATGTTTATCATATCCACAGGGTTTGCATACCTATCCTCATCAATGTACCGTCGCACAAAGATGCAGTATAAACAACTAACCTATATGTAACTAATGATATTTCGTTGTAGCAACAGCAAAATGACCGATTTCCATTAAAAAAGCACTAACGGACACGAAAAATAATGTGATCATCGTTGGAGTCATGCAGTTATCATTATCGACGTTGTACTCGGCAAGCAAACTTCTTCATTATGTTCGGCTTACCAAGCCAGTTTCTGGCAAGATAACATAGCACTGGCGGCGCTTTTTAACGTTGTACTGCATATAGTGACGTCATATCTGCTTACAGATGCATTAAGATGATTCATCTAGGGGCATACCACATCGATCATCTGTGACCTCCAACGAAGCCATCTAAGGTTCGATCTATCAGGATTTCTTTCCACGTGATTTTATGTACGGCTCGATGGTGAATAACTTGTCTTCACTAGCGCTGAGTATCTATGCTGTAAGTATCAGCCGATCACCGTACGTGTGCGTGAGTGTAAGCGCTGTCCAATTACTAAATTCATATTTATACAAACTGATCAAAGTATGGCCAATCGCACTGACTACCTAATGATAGATAACTTGTACGTAAGTTTATTCCTTTTGAAAGGATACCCGTTGGAAGTATTTTGGCCATACTGAAAACAAAGACTGTAGATAAATCAAAACGCCCTCTTTCAATACTTATTTTGATATTGGTAGTCTCATGGTCAGTACCGAGAACAACGCAATGTTTCAGAGGCGACTTCTTGATATGAATATGCTTGCTGGACCTTACACCTCAATCATAAAAGACCCCAATCAAGGTGAATAGTAAATCACAGACGATATCGGAAGCCAAGACGGACTGACCCTGACTCTAAATTGAAATGTTGTTTAGCGATGGGAAAACCAGTCAGATTGGAATGCGGAATGCTTTACCAGACTAGCGGTGATCACATTCTAACCCCAACACGTTATATCAATCATAGATGCATCACAGTGATCATATTGACAAGTTACAATAAAAAAACTTAAAAGAATGGTTGAGTAATGATATAGCGCAAAGGGCAAATGCCAGAATTCCTAGTTGGTGCCGCCCCAAATTACATTTGTTCTTATCAGGTTTCAATAAACCTTCATGTGTGCCTTTATTCATATCTTCTGTCTGTTAGATGGTTTTAGATATATGATTAGCGATTTATTATGAATCATGAGTAGATTAAAATGTTAAAATGACGTTTGATATTAGATCGACTAGCAACAATTGATGCAGAATCGCTTTCTGCGTATTTGAAAATTCCAGCACAACTGAAAGACAAATATTTGATAAGATGTGATCTCTAAACGACGGATATAGATTATGAGCATCTAGCCAATTAACGTAAAGACCCTGTTCGTCATATACCACCAAATAGTGTTCCTACTTGTAGGTGTTTGCTAAACAAATGCAGTTTTCGATCCGTCTAATGCCGTCTATTATCGTTTTGCATTTTACGCCCTCGGCCATTATAGTCGGTCATCGAGGGCCGCTTTATCCCGTCTAAATTGGGGGTACGGTATATGGCTCATTGCATCTTTTTTAGGCGAGATTTGTGGATTGGATTAAATGCACTTAAGAGAATAAATGTACAAAACGCCGTGCAAGTATTGTTGAATTGTACGCGTAGACAGGCTCTCATGACTTGAGTTTAGCTCCGTTTATTCTGAGCCAAGTTTCGTTAAACCCGGTATGTATATACAGAGTTCGTGTGAGATAATTTAGCGAGCGGTATGTTTTTCTCACTTGACTGTGAGCGAAATCTGACACTCAACAAATGTACCCTGCGAACCACAAAATCGGATTTCGCCAATGTGATATTGCAATGTAATATGACAACCTTAATATAACTAACGGGTTTATGGCAGCTTGAGAGCGAGTGAGATGTTTTTTTCTCACTTGACTGTGAGCGAAATCTGATCACTATCACAATCCTATGTACCCTGCCGAACCAGTAAAATACATTTTATTTCGCCAATGTCGATATTGCAATGTATATGACAACTGTGCTGTAAGCATCGTGCGGGTTTACTCTAATATAACAACAGGTCATATATATTAATCACAATATCACCCCAAATGTGCCGATTCCTACAAACATTAAATTATCGTTATTAAGAGTTGTATTACACAATTGACACTATTTGCCACTATTTGATAATGTCCGTCTAAAAACCGTGTCTTTCTTATTTATATAACAAGCTATATATGACATATCTTTGTTCTCTGTGGGTTATCGGTTTTTAATTATCAAATGTCAGATATAACCTATTAGAGCAATTTGTATGAGGCAATTAAATCCTCTAGCTACGGGTATCGATGCTCCAAAGTATCGAATTGACCAAGATTGGATGTGATCTATGCATGCGTTGGATTAGGATTACACGCGAAGTGTAGCGTCTCAATATAGTCAATCATAAGATTGATTGCATGCAGCAACTGCAAACAAGATCGCACACTGTTTACCTAAGGCTACAAACTGAGTGGCTAATTAACTGTATTAATGTGCAAATATACGAAACCGATTACCACCAAATGGACAGCAGCTGTAAGGCATTCAATATGTAGAGTTCAGCATCGGCCCAGAGATGAAAAGCTACATGTTTGTTTTGTGAATGTGAAAGCACCGTGCCCACAAAGACAGCAAATCTTTTTAAGCCCTATTTGGCAATTACAAAACGTAGAGAATGCATAGGCATTCGTAATCATAATGGAACAGTCTAACGATTTATAAAACACACCAACAAAATATCTGTACATATTAGTATATATAGATATTGATTATATACCCTGTATATATTATATGTAATCCGTATATATATATTCAATAATATCATATTATATATTGAGTATATATAAAAAATAAATTTATTACTTCATTATTCGCGCTTAGGTTTTTACTTATATTACGTTAAGAGAGTGGCAAACAGGTAAATATAGTCAAGTTATGAATTTCATTGACATTATTAATGTAAATTGCTATAAGATCGATCACTATTCGCAGCCTGATTGAGATTGTGTCTCTGTATTGATGAATCCATTGAGCAATATTTATGAGCATTTCGCATTAGGACGCATGGTAGTGGACAAAACTGCTCTGATAAATTGGCTTCATATAGCTTGTTTTTTTTATATACAGCAAAAAACATGCCGGAGGTATTGAAAAGCCAACGTGATATTTTTTACAATCCCATACGTCTCGGCATAGTAGCTACGTGAACGGCGGTGCTACAATCGCACTAAAGGTCCCGACTCGACTAAAACTGAAGACCTAAGCTATAAATTATTCTCCCCACCTGCAACCCCTTTGCGACTGACAGCACTAAATAAGCCATAACAGTTTTAGTCTGGCATGTAAACTCCCTCAATGGAAACTCTATGCGTGTCGCAATGATTGTTATGTACCAATTTAATGGCATCAATTTATGGTACTATTTATAACGTAAATGACCGCTTGCATATCCGGGAATAACCGCGATGTTGTTGACCTGTTATGGGTTTAACCCTTGAATGAGCTAATGAATCGAACAGCCGTTGACTGAACGTCTGGCAATGATATTTGTATGTAATGGCATAAACCACAAGACCGCATATTTGCCTGTTTTAATGAGCTAAAAATCACAAGGGACATTCGTTCACAATTATCTAAGTGACGAAGGCACATTTGAAGCAAATCCCAATTTATATGCTCGTTGGAAAATAAAATTGCTGTCACGTTTGAAATGATTTGTTAATCATTTCCAAGGTACATAATATGGACGTTGATCATTGCTAAGTCAAACGTCTATTGGGAACAGGAGGTAATGCAAGAAGGATCCCCGTGTCTTCTAATAGTATTAGCCACGAAACCATTTCATTTCAATCTCGTGTCAATAAATGATGAGCGGTTCGTTATATTAGAGCAATGACACAACTATCGGGAAAACACTTTTCTAAGAGCCTGTGAGATATTCATAACTTTTATTCATGTAGGGACAATGTATTGTACAGCATGACCAATAGCATTGCCAAACTATCACGATATCAAAAGTATATAAAATATGCAACATTATGTCTAAAGGATATATATCAACTACCCAACTTATATGACATACATATTTGGGATATAATATATTTGAATATTTGCACAGCGAGAGAGTAATGTATGTTTAGCATATTTGTTCAGAAGTAATCTTCATATGTTCGATATGGCAAACTTATTCAATTCAACAGGGCCAAATCAGCGTTCAATGTAAGTAAATTGTTTGCCTCCTTTTTTCGTATCTACATATTGATGAACTCCAGGGAGCAAATACTATGGAGTCCATATTGTCATTTTATTGTTAGGCGGCATTTTTAGGTAGTGGCATGCTTGACATCTGATCACCCTATTGGCTTCCTATTAGATAGCTGCCGAATATAACATTTCAAACAGCATCGGAGGTTTAAAACCAAACGTGATATTTGATCACAACCCGTGCCTCATGTGAAGCGCCATTTGATATATAATTCTGCTGCTTAATCACAATGATCGCCATATAGCAAAGGTGCCCAATTTGTAGCATTGCCAGTAGAACCAAATAAGCGAAAATATATATTTGGTCGTTGACCCAATACCACTTAACTTTGCGACTGAATTTGGACAGGATTCTAAATCGAAGTTGCATAAATTGTCCCCTTCTGGCATCCTCAATGGAAACCTCTAATTTTGTCGCGTGTAAATGGAAAAGGATGCTGACTGAACGTCTGCGCCTGTACCTGTAATCACCGTCACCACAAGACCGCATATTTGCATGTTAATCCTGAAAAAAATCACAGGGACATTCGTCACAATTATCCAGTGACAAGGAACATTTGAAGCAAATTTTAATTTATTGCTCGTTGGAAAATCAAATTGCGTGTCACAAGAAACGATTTGTTACATTTCCAATGGTACATAATTTGGACCGTTGATCATTGCTAAGTCAACGTCTATTGTACAGGAGGTAAGCCAGAGGTTGATCCACGTGTCTTCCAATAGTTAGCCACACCATTTATCCTCCAGATATAAAGGAGGTAGATATTAGATTACAACACAAAACACTTTCTCTGTGAGATATTCATAACACACGCATGTAGGGACAATGTATTGTACAGCAGTGCCAAACAGGTTATTGCCAAAACTCTCAACGATCAATCAAAAGTTATTCGAAATATTGCTCAGGAGGTATCACGAACCCCACTTATCCTATACATCAACACATCCTATTATGAATATTTGCAAGCAGTAAACACTATGTTTATGCATAACACAGAAAGTAATCGTATATGTAGTTCAATACAGCATCAATGTAAGTAAATACTGCAAAAAGATACATTCTACATATTGCACCAACTCTTTACTTATGTTACTTGGGTCCAAATTGTATTTTATTGTTAGCGGCATTTCACAATATGTGCATGCTTTGACATATCATATCACCCTATGGGCTTTGTATTACGCATTGCGACAGGTAACATTTCTAACAGCATTGCGCGCATAAAACCAAACATGGCGACGGTGATCATCAACCCGTGCCTCATGTGAAATCGCCATTTGATTTATGAAGTCTTCTGATGAATCACAATGATTCTTATAGCACAAGCATGCCCAATTGTAGCATTCCCAGTGGCACAAATAATCCGAACAATATATATTTGGTCGTTGAAACAAATACCGCTTAGCCATGCAACATTTGGATTTGGATTGTCAATCGACGTTGCATGGTGTTGCTCCAAGCGTCTGCATAATTTACCCTCCAGGCGAGGTAAATATTTATCGGCAAGATAAAACTATCACTGCGTGTATAATGAATTGTGCCCAGGTGGCATGCAGGCCCAAAACACTGCAAATACTTAAATGTCACAATATCAATGGCAGCAATGCATGCAGTGACATTATACATAAGCACTGGGTGCGATTTTGATGTCAAATCAACGTCGAGATAGGCTCAAAAGACATATGGCATATCTGATGCTAAGAGATTCATACCAAATTCCCATACATACACACGAATGCGCCATACAAGCCACGTGTTGCTCTCCTGCTCTGTACAAACGTAAACCAATGGAATGGGAAGCAGATATGTTATTATAATAACTTTGTTACACATAGCATATTGGACGAAGATGGAATATCTTCGACAAGGAAAGCCGTCGCCCTCACGCTTGCGATACTTATAATTATTTGCATCATACATATTGGGTAATTTCATCGTACAGTTCAATATAGATGTCGAATATATTATCCGTCTATTGCACAACATGAATGCTGAACAAACATACTATGGTACTGTCAAACATACTATGGTACTGTCAAATAGATTATTGTATAGTAGAAAGAATGTCGTGGTGGGCAAGTCTATTAGGTCATCTTCTACCCTGCTATAACACGTACATCGTTGCACT
Organism: Urechis unicinctus; assembly: GCA_034190875.2. Taxonomy (NCBI): domain Eukaryota; kingdom Metazoa; phylum Annelida; class Polychaeta; order Xenopneusta; family Urechidae; genus Urechis; species Urechis unicinctus. The sequence continues at coordinate 54,483,409 of CM067350.1, read as the reverse complement.
TAAAAAATGCTTCGTTAGACCCCTAAGGAAGCTCAAATGGACAGAAATGCGCTTTTTACATGACAATTTATATCAGTCGTGTATATGGGTTCCTCATGCAACTCAAGAGCCTCCATAAAAATAACCAAGAAGCGTCATCATGGCATTTGATTCGTTGGACGACTATCCCAGCGGGACACAACTGGCCATAACCAAATGATCCAAGACGGGTATTCCTCTATAGAGCAGCTACAGTCATGGATGCCATATATAACGATTGTCAAAACATAGGAATGCATAATACTTAGCCTCAGCAATGACCATAGGACTGCATGGATGCAGGCTAACCCATCAGCATTCCGTTGCCAGCAGTGAAAAAGAACTTGAAAAAGTAAAAACAATCTTTCTTTCTGCGATGTATGTTACGTCTTAACCGCGTCGCTAAAACAACCTCATGATTTTATATACTGTTGTTTAAACGGATGCGTACAGAATTAAGTGGTAAAAAATATCAATTAACTCATGGATCACCATACCGAACGTCGTTAGATGCGCACGGGCCTGATTATCCGCGCTTTGATGGGGGCAAGTATCTTGATCTTTGTGATCAAAAGCCACTCTAAAGCTGATTTGGCATTACGTCTTGCACTTTGGAGACGTTTTGAATCACCTTTTTGCTTTCTCATTTGCTGGGGCATGCAGTTAATATTGAGTACTTCACGTTTGATAACAAATGCAACCTCATTCAGAACATTTGATTGAATTAATGCACCTAGTATAAGTATCATTGCCACTTTTACATGAATATATACCTACATCAAATAGAGATATGTTATGCAGGTAAGTGATTGCACTTGTGTTTTGGATCACTCAGCATAGATTCACATTTGCATAAATGATCTCATAGAAGCTCATAGCTTACATAAGATCTAAAGTGTTGAGGATTGAAAATACGATACTGTGAAATGCATATATATATATATATATATATATATATATATATATATATATATATATATATATATATATATATATATATATATATATATATATATATATATATATATATATATATATATATATATATATATATATATATATATATATATATATATATATATATATATCTCATATATATATATATATATATATATCTCTATATCTATATATATATATATATATATATATATATATATATATATATATAGCAATGAGACACCTCTAACGGCTGTTTTTTAGGCAAAGTATCTTATTGACCAAGAGGTTTATTGGACTGATTTCCAGTTAGGATATGGTGACGGAAAATAAGAGTCAACATATCCAATACACGCACGCGAATATACTATGAGAACATATGAGGATGTTATTGGCACCAGCTAATTCACTGTGCTAACATACTGTCGATTATCATGTCACGAATACCAGGTTGCTGTACACTGCTTATATATACATCATTTGGATTTAGTCTCAGCAAGTTTACCCAATATATTGTACCGTTCATCTTCAGACATGAACACACCATTACCAGCGTTGACAGAATTAGCAATGGAAACAACATGGGAACAGTGTTGATTTTTCGTGAAGGGTTTTGAGCTGATGACGAAACTTTGGTGTCTTATCATTTTCGTTCATACTTCATGGTTTCTTGTAACCTCACTTCTATGCAACTAGTATTCGTAATGACTCACACTGAATGGGTATATGAAATTTCATATTCCGTTGATCGATGTTCCTACGCTTTAAACTATGCATACTAAAAGAGTAGAGGAGGTGCATGTTATGATTTAGTTGTTAATGTCACAACGCGCTCTCTTATAATCTGTGTTCGGAAGCCCCAATACCATCGATCGCATCGATGGCATCGATGTCGATTAATTTCCAAAAGACCTACATCATCGATCTATGCCGCCGAATAGCTACCTAGTGCGGCTGTCCTAAACAACACACATTAAAACAGTTGGTTATGTCTTTATTATTGCACGTGTTTATAATTCCTATCACCGCAAATAACATCGACAGAGTCGTAATTAAATAGCATTTCGAGAAGTCGAGTACATACCCAATAGAAGCTGACCATTATATACCTTTCTCTAGTGTCCTGATACGTTAATTGCAAAGCAAAAAACGCACCGCTCATCGCTAAGGCTCAATCAATACCATGTAATGAAATAACTAATATAACCACAGCCTACTTTCACTATAAATTGTAGACGCTTACATGCAACGCATTTATTAAAGGATACATTAAATCAACACAGCAATATTGATAGTGGTGATATATGTTATTTTGCAAATGGATCCCGTGACCGACCGAGTTAATCAAGGTAGCATTTATGTAGAATGACCTCCATAGCTATATTACCAAATAAAGGTCAACCAAGAATCATACCATTTGCCATTTCCATCGAAAGCTGTTAAGTACCGTTATGTTCCGTAGTTAAAGCAACGTAAAAATCGCTTGTTCCGTATCATTTCATGCTGATTACCGACGTGGTGGGCGAGTCTATTAGGTCATCTTCTACCCTGCTATAACACGTACATCGTTGCACTTAAAAAATGCTTCGTTAGACCCCCAAGGAAGCTCAAATGGACAGAAATGCGCTTTTTTACATGACAATTTATATCAGTCGTGTATATGGGTTCCTCATGCAACTCAAGAGCCTCCATAAAAATAACCAAGAAGCGTCATCATGGCATTTGATTCGTTGGACGACTATCCCAGCGGGACACAACTGGCCATAACCAAATGATCCAAGACGGGTATTCCTCTATAGAGCAGCTACAGTCATGGATGCCATATATAACGATTGTCAAAACATAGGAATGCATAATACTTAGCCTCAGCAATGACCATAGGACTGCATGGATGCAGGCTAACCCATCAGCATTCCGTTGCCAGCAGTGAAAAAGAACTTGAAAAAGTAAAAACAATCTTTCTTTCTGCGATGTATGTTACGTCTTAACCGCGTCGCTAAAACAACCTCATGATTTTATATACTGTTGTTTAAACGGATGCGTACAGAATTAAGTGGTAAAAAATATCAATTAACTCATGGATCACCATACCGAACGTCGTTAGATGCGCACGGGCCTGATTATCCGCGCTTTGATGGGGGCAAGTATCTTGATCTTTGTGATCAAAAGCCACTCTAAAGCTGATTTGGCATTACGTCTTGCACTTTGGAGACGTTTTGAATCACCTTTTTGCTTTCTCATTTGCTGGGGCATGCAGTTAATATTGAGTACTTCACGTTTGATAACAAATGCAACCTCATTCAGAACATTTGATTGAATTAATGCACCTAGTATAAGTATCATTGCCACTTTTACATGAATATATACCTACATCAAATAGAGATATGTTATGCAGGTAAGTGATTGCACTTGTGATTTGGATCACTCAGCATAGATTCACATTTGCATAAATGATCTCATAGAAGCTCATAGCTTACATAAGATCTAAAGTGTTGAGGATTGAAAATACGATACTGTGAAATGCAGTATGTATATAAATATATATATATATATATATATATATATATATATATATATATATATATATATATAGAGATATAGAGAGTATATATATATATATATATATATATATATATATATATATAGAGATATATATATAGATATATATATATATATATATATATATATATATATATATATATATATATATATATATATATATATATATATATATATATATATATATATATATATATATATATATATATATATATATATCTCTATATATATATATATATAGCAATGAGACACCTCTAACGGCTGTTTTTTAGGCAAAGTATCTTATTGACCAAGAGGTTTATTGGACTGATTTCCAGTTAGGATATGGTGACGGAAATCTAAGAGAACATATCCAATACACGCACGCGAATATACTATGAGAACATATGAGGATGTTATTGGCACCAGCTAATTCACTGTGCTAACATACTGTCGATTATCATGTCACGAATACCAGGTTGCTGTACACTGCTTATATATACATCATTTGGATTTAGTCTCAGCAAGTTTACCATAATATATTGTACCGTTCATCTTCAGACATGAACACACCATTACCAGCGTTGACAGAATTAGCAATGGAAACAACATGGGAACAGTGTTGATTTTTCGTGAAGGGTTTTGAGCTGATGACGAAACTTTGGTGTCTTATCATTTTCGTTCATACTTCATGGTTTCTTGTAACCTCACTTCTATGCAACTAGTATTCGTAATGACTCACACTGAATGGGTATATGAAATTTCATATTCCGTTGATCGATGTTCCTACGCTTTAAACTATGCATACTAAAAGAGTAGAGGAGGTGCATGTTATGATTTAGTTGTTAATGTCACAACGCGCTCTCTTATAATCTGTGTTCGGAAGCCCCAATACCATCGATCGCATCGATGGCATCGATGTCGATTAATTTCCAAAAGACCTACATCATCGATCTATGCCGCCGAATAGCTACCTAGTGCGGCTGTCCTAAACAACACACATTAAAACAGTTGGTTATGTCTTTATTATTGCACGTGTTTATAATTCCTATCACCGCAAATAACATCGACAGAGTCGTAATTAAATAGCATTTCGAGAAGTCGAGTACATACCCAATAGAAGCTGACCATTATATACCTTTCTCTAGTGTCCTGATACGTTAATTGCAAAGCAAAAAAGCACCGCTCATCGCTAAGGCTCAATCAATACAATGTAATGAAATAACTAATATAACCACAGCCTACTTTCACTATAAATTGTAGACGCTTACATGCAACGCATTTATTAAAGGATACATTAAATCAACACAGCAATATTGATAGTGGTGATATATGTTATTTTGCAAATGGATCCCGTGACCGACCGAGTTAATCAAGGTAGCATTTATGTAGAATGACCTCCATAGCTATATTACCAAATAAAGGTCAACCAAGAATCATACCATTTGCCATTTCCATCGAAAGCTGTTAAGTACCGTTATGTTCCGTAGTTAAAGCAACGTAAAAATCGCTTGTTCCGTATCATTTCATGCTGATTACCGACGTGGTGGGCGAGTCTATTAGGTCATCTTCTACCCCTGCTATAACACGTACATCGTTGCACTTAAAAAATGCTTCGTTAGACCCCCAAGGAAGCTCAAATGGACAGAAATGCGCTTTTTACATGACAATTTATATCAGTCGTGTATATGGGTTCCTCATGCAACTCAAGAGCCTCCATAAAAATAACCAAGAAGCGTCATCATGGCATTTGATTCGTTGGACGACTATCCCAGCGGGACACAACTGGCCATAACCAAATGATCCAAGACGGGTATTCCTCTATAGAGCAGCTACAGTCATGGATGCCATATATAACGATTGTCAAAACATAGGAATGCATAATACTTAGCCTCAGCAATGACCATAGGACTGCATGGATGCAGGCTAACCCATCAGCATTCCGTTGCCAGCAGTGAAAAAGAACTTGAAAAAGTAAAAAAAAATCTTTCTTTTTTGCGATGTATGTTACGTCTTAACCGCGTCGCTAAAACAACCTCATGATTTTATATACTGTTGTTTAAACGGATGCGTACAGAATTAAGTGTAAAAAAAAAATATCAATTAACTCATGGATCACCATACCGAACGTCGTTAGATGCGCACGGGCCTGATTATCCGCGCTTTGATGGGGGCAAGTATCTTGATCTTTGTGATCAAAAAGCCACTAAAGCTGATTTGGCATTACGTCTTGCACTTTGGAGACGTTTTGAATCACCTTTTTGCTTTCTCATTTGCTGGGGCATGCAGTTAATATTGAGTACTTCACGTTTGATAACAAATGCATCCTCATTCAGAACATTTGATTGAATTAATGCACCTAGTATAAGTATCATTGCCACTTTTACATGAATATATACCTACATCAAATAGAGATATGTTATGCAGGTAAGTGATTGCACTTGTGTTTTGGATCACTCAGCATAGATTCACATTTGCATAAATGATCTCATAGAAGCTCATAGCTTACATAAGATCTAAAGTGTTGAGGATTGAAAATACGATACTGTGAAAAATGCAGAGATATATAGAGAGAGAGATATATATATATATATATATATATATATATATATATATATATATATATATATATATATATATATATATATATATATATATATATATATATATATAGCAATGAGACACCTCTAACGGCTGTTTTTTAGGCAAAGTATCTTATTGACCAAGAGGTTTATATTGGACTGATTTCCAGTTAGGATATATGGTGACGGAAATCTAAGAGTCAACATATCCAATACACGCACGCGAATATACTATGAGAACATATGAGGATGTTATTGGCACCAGCTAATTCACTGTGCTAACATACTGTCGATTATCATGTCACGAATACCAGGTTGCTGTACACTGCTTATATATACATCATTTGGATTTAGTCTCAGCAAGTTTACCATAATATATTGTACCGTTCATCTTCAGACATGAACACACCATTACCAGCGTTGACAGAATTAGCAATGGAAACAACATGGGAACAGTGTTGATTTTTCGTGAAGGGTTTTGAGCTGATGACGAAAACTTTGGTGTCTTATCATTTTCGTTCATACTTCATGGTTTCTTGTAACCTCACTTCTATGCAACTAGTATTCGTAATGACTCACACTGAATGGGTATATGAAATTTCATATTCCGTTGATCGATGTTCCTACGCTTTAAACTATGCATACTAAAAGAGTAGAGGAGGTGCATGTTATGATTTAGTTGTTAATGATGTGAATGATATGGAACAATGCATCTAATCTCAAATTGTAGTAATCACTTATTCTGGTTCTGTGTTAAAAAGTATTCCGCCGAACATCACAGTAAATGCGCGAGAGCAGTAGCACCACAATGCAACGCACGTCACTATTGGCCACGCGCCAATCTCATATTTCGTACAAACACAGGTAGTTCCCATTGATGTGGTGCTTCCCATTTGAAGGCAAAACGACATAAAAGCACACTTGAAGGCTAAAGCTATTTTCTGGTCCATACCCAGTGTATGGATGGTAATCAGACAAATCCCACGACACAATCTATATGATAGTCTGCTGGTATGACACGATGATGATATTTCTCTTAGTAATAGAATAAACAATGATTGCTTGAAGAAGGCGTAGCTTTCGACATACCAATCCAATAACTACCAAAGAGAACAGTGACGCTCGGCGTTTTTGTTGATCAGTGCATGAGTATTTGTCAACTGCTTGGATGATCGATTATTTGCTTTCTGTTGATTTATGTCTCAGATATCATCAACACCTTTATACAAAACTCCCTCGCACTGTCCCATCTACAATACACCTTAAATATAATGCCAGCTAGTGTACAAGAACAAGTTCGATATTTCCGTAACCAGACACCATTTGTTCATATGATACGACAAACAATCGGGTCGCGTCCTATTAGAGAGTGTCATCAACCTAGCATTTATTTCTATTTGTATTGCTTCTATTATTACTTTTGCTATCATTGCTATTGTTGTTGTTGCTGCAACTGCTGATGGCTATCATGCTACCAATGGGAGAACGCTGAAAAACGACAGCTTGACGTGACGTAATTAAAATATTCCTCAACGCCAAATCTTAAATATGCGCTTAGATTAACGTCGTCATGGCGTTATATATTCGAAACCAAAAAAGGAGTGATCAACATTGCATCTGATATTGCGTTGGGTTTTGTGTTATTACACACGACACAACACGCCAAGCTTTTAACTTGTATGAGAAGAATTCTATGATAAAAATCAATGCAAGCGATGGATATTTATATTTTGTCGTGATTATTAGCTTTCATCGATATGTATGTTTCAACACGTGCATGTATGCATGATATGCATGAGAAGCGATGTATGCCCTGGAACTGTACTTGTGCTTCACGAGCCAAACAAAAGCACGTATGTATGTATGTACTGTTGTATGTATGTATGTATGTATGTATGTATATGTATGTATGTATGTATGTATGTATGTATGTATGTATGTATGTATGTATGTATGTATGTATGTATGTATGTATGTATGTATGTATGTATGTATGTATGTATGTATGTATGTATGTATGTATGTATGTATGTATGTATGTATGTATGTATGTATGTATGTATGTATGTATGTATGTATGTATGTATGTATGTATGTATGTATGTATGTATGTATGTGTATGTATGTATGTATGTATGTATGTATGTATGTATGTATGTATGTATGTATGTATGTATGTATGTATGTATGTATGTATGTATGTATGTATGTATGTATGTATGTATGTATGTATGTATGTATGTATGTATGTATGTATGTATGTATGTATGGATGTATGTATGTATGTATGTATGTATGTATGTATGTATGTATGTATGTATGTATGTATGTATGTATGTATGTATGTATGTATGTATGTATGTATGTATGTATGTATGTATGTATGTATGTATGTATGTATGTATGTAAATATGTATTTATGTATTTATGTTTTTACGTATGCATTTATGTATGTATGTATATATGTCAGAGCTTCATGACCTTAAGTGTTATTCCAAGTGATAAGAGATAAGTGACTAGGCCTTTATATATGTCCTTTGGTAGTAGGTAATGTTATCTACTGTGAGCTCCTCAGTCAGCAGATATTTGGCGGCATAAAACGAAAAAATGGTTTCTCTTTGAGAAAATCATACTTCATATAGTTGGTATAATTCACGTACACATCAGCTGAGCATAATGCTGAGGTAGAAATATGCTCAGATTATCCGACCATAGCACTAATGATCGTGACAATCTGTAATATGGTAACTGCAACATATTGCAATCCACAACGAGTCTTAAATGATGAATTTGAGAACAGATTTTCTGTCGTAATCGCTTTGTTACGTTACTAACATGCTTCCAAAAGACGATTTCTACGCAAATCGGAATACATAAGTAAAGCCTACAAAACCTATTGATATATTGGCGTTCACTCGCATTATTCGGCAGTCATGCGTTGTCTATTAGAAAATGCCTGATCTTCCTTCGCAATTTTGAACTTGATGAGAGTCGGTTGTAATGCTATTGTGCAGTGCGTTATCCCAAACTGTGCCTATTGGTTGATTACTCTTAGCTTATATCAGCAGCATGGCTACATATTAAAACCATTAAATGTCAATACGCTTTGACAGTATTCGCTTGCCATTCGTTCTTTATTCACAAACATCACGGGTAATGCTCTTTGGTTATTTTAATTGTCTTTTCAACATTGGACAAGTCCTGCGTTACAAACAACAATATTATAAACAATGATGGCCAATCTATCTGAACTGCGTGTATTTACATTGAACATCAGAACTAGTGACGAGATTTACGACTACTAGAGAATCAGACGCAGAATCATCTCGATGAGCAAGTCAAAGTTTCAGCTTATATATGAAAATGGAAGAAGGTTATTCCAAGAACAGTGCTAAAAGACCATAGACAGTGCGATTGATCCGTGGTTTTATGCATATGCGCTTTGTGATATAATAACAAATATTTTTCCCGATGTCTCGCAAGAATTTGAGAACGTTTTAGGGTTATTTGTGCAAGGAAAAATTACGTGTGGAAGATTTGGGTCATGAATTGTTCCTGTCGATTATCTTCTTGCATTTGTGTTGCAAATGTTAGAATTCGATGAAATTCTTAAAATAGATGATTAATTTCGACAAAACAGTGAATTCACATTTGTAAAACCTCTGTACGGGATCTGAACTCAAAAGTATCACGAAAGTCAAATTCGAGCTCGGTAGTAGATGGTAAAAAGGTGTCGCTCTTGCTTAATTGGATTCTATAAAGAGCATAACGCTATAATAATGCTACTATTCTTCAATTACTTGATGACGTAGCTTTACATGCAGCTTCAATTATTTCTACTGACCGCTTTGTCTTAGAAAGCACTGCAGTTGCTCAACAGGGCAAGCTTATAGAGGCACTTGAGATCCGTGACAAAAGTAAATATTGGAATCGCCCAGCAGTAGCTTACCTCTAGAGAATGAATATGACTTCTCATGGCCTTTATAGCTCATTTTGAGCATGCATTATTGGATAATATTTTTCATCAATGGCCATTTGGGTCAGTGGATCTGGTAACTCATGAAATATATAGTTCCACGCCGATATACTACTCTAGATAGAAATAATTAAATGTAAACCAGTGTTATAACAGCTCGTATAATCGTACACCCGTTCCACTAGCAAGACAATAACGATATGCCATTAACTGTAAACTGTCCCTTCCGCTTATTTTCATCCTGCGCCGCATTTACTTGAAGTAGCGAAATTTGCGTGACTCAACGATCATAACATCCCTAACAATACAGCGGCTGTATGGATGATGATATCGCATGGACTCCAATGATTAACATGACCACTTAGAGCCATAAACCAAGGAATGTATGCATGTGCGCTCAGTGTTACTGGACATAACATTAACATCACTAATTGTCATGCATGCAGTTTATATACAAGCGTAATAGTGTAAGTGTGCATTTACTGTACTTATGTATCTGTGATTTGGCGGGGTTGGTCTGCGATATTGCAAATACAAATGACTGCCGCTGTGGTTCAAATATTTCATTAACTAACCTTACATGTTCGATTATATGGCCCATATGTCCACTAGAGCTTGATACAAGCGCAGCAGTTAGGGTCGAAAGCTTTTAGCTATGGATACAACTTGCGTAATGAGCATAACGGTAACTAAGTCCTTCGATTCTGTTAAGTGAGTTCATTGTGGCTTGGTTGGGTGGCTAAGTGAGTTCATGTTTTAACATTTTTATTTTGTTCTCATGTGCACGGCACATAGCATACAATATCAAAGACGCAGATGGAGCTCATTTTATCTAGTCGGTTTGCGTTGGTCCGAAACCGGTTCGCTTGGACGCTGATTAAAATGTTCGTACAAGTGCAAGACATCATCGCCTCAATCTAGCATAACATGATTATAGCGACAGCTTAGAAATGATGTTGCAATATTGAAACCTCCTTCGTAATTGCCAATAGTAATCATTATTTCTTAAAAAAACATTTAGGGTAATTTTTACCATATTTTGCATTTGTGTCAATTGTATCAAAGTCACATTAATATATACAAGACGGATACATTTCAAATGTGATAAGGCTTGTGTCTTACAGTAGAAGATTATTCAAATAACCTTGTGGTTGTACTAGCTGGAACTGGGCATGAAAACTGTAATGCTTACACAATTATTTAACAACATATGTGTTATTTGAAATAATAAATATTTTATTGCAAGCAATGACTTAAGCTGTACGCCTGACATCGCTATAAGTATATTTTAGCGATTACTTACTACGCAGCATTAAAAGTTATATTTCAACAAAATTCTGCTTTTATGAAATCGTCATGGTTCGATTTCAAACTATCTTCAAACATGCTATTTGTAAAATCGTTGAATCTACCAATGTTATGGCTCGTACCAAATCCGTATCAAAACTAAATCCAAATATGACTAGACGAAAATATTGAATTGTTCATGCGTACATACGTCGCTTCGTCGCTGCTCATTTGCTAATATACTTTCAAATGCAAACACTGCAGATTATATACGGAATACGGAATTACAATGTGCACTAACAGTTAGAATTGCACCAACTCGCTTACCAGTGCTCCTCAAGCACATTGTCTCATTTTATTCAACACTATTCATTCATGGTGGCATCAGGAAAGAGAACCAAGGGAAGGTGATAGAACCTTCATAGGTAGGCAAGGTGTCTACGAAAAACTATGGCAATACTTTGGCATGGCGCGTTATGTAAGATGATGCTTATCCATTGTGAATGCTAGGCTTTAACATGCATGCTGTATGTTACATGAAAAGTAACCTGATAGTGTCCTTGGTCATTACACACCACCACCGCCCGTTCACTTGCGCCGGGATACGAACATGTAGTCTAAATCGGGAGAGAACGATAAATTGGAACATTGTCCATAATGATGACATATTCACATTGCATGACACCTATGGGTTTGCTCTTGGAATTTGTTCAGTCGTAAGTTCTAGTGGATGACGCTCTCAAGTTACACGATTCACTCTCTCTCTCTCTCTCTCTCTCTCTCTCTCTCTCTATTGTGTTAGAATGAATGATTGATTGATTGATTGCTATATTCATTGCTTGATTGGTTAATTTAATGGTTAATTGATTGAATGGCGGATTTCTGGTTTGTTTTATTAATTTAATGCTATTATTAATTAAAAGAGCGTTTCCGCATCCTAACATTATAATAATTTTTGCAATCAATTTAGGCTTTTGGATGCCGAGTGTTAAAAACTAATCATAAATGTTTGCCTTGCAAAGTCGGCTCTTCTTATCACTGCAAAGCTGAATGTAATAAGCGTGGTGGGGCGCGTGAACCGGGTACGAACTAAACTGACTGTTTTTACTTTACTTATGAGATGATGATCCAACCCAGTATGCGAAAAAAATGGAATGTTAGTACATTTGGTGCGTGTGGTTGGCTGATAAGCCAATGGTGCGAGGCTACATTCTGCAGAATTATGACTGCATGCCTCTCGAAAGTTAGTTTTCCACTCAACGGTTTTAAACTATGATAAAAAGAATGCGTTTGGGACACAATGATAAACGCAAGTCGTCCTTTCTGAGTATATAAGGGGGACAAACCCAAGCTATTCATTTTACTCGGACTTGGTTTATTGCATAGTTTCCACGAAATGAGTCAGTGTGTCATTCTTATAGATAAAACCGGTTGATGTTATGCCTCTGAAAGCTATTCGCCAATTACTGACGAGCACCTCTGTATAACACGACGCTGTGAGATATTTCTCATGTCCCATGTTGCAGCTGTACATGTTGCAGCTAGTATGCTTTCATGATAACAAATAAAAGTATCTCTTAATTAGGACGTTTAAGTTCGGCTTATTTCCAAAATAGAATACGTCAGTCATCAAGTCATTGTTGAAACAGTCAGTCTCTTGAAGATGGTCATTATAGTACACCACGCTCTAATGCAATAATAAACACTCAACCAATTGCACGCATTATAATTCAAGATTCTTTCTAAAACTGTACACCCATTCGATTCATTAGTGTTTGAAATGATCCATTACTTGTCAAGGCATTAGAGGGAGCGCCGAATTGGTGGTTTATGAAAAACGCGCAAATCTGTCTGCTTCCTCTAAATTACCGTAATTATTTGGGATACTTGTCCGTATGATTGATCAGCAGGTGATGCGCTTTGTGGAACAAAACACGTGATGCGGAGCACAACCAACATGAGCTTATTTTCCGGTATATATTTACATAAATCACATTACGGTGGAATCGATAATCTTCGTAGACGAACAATTTCATATGTACTGTAAAACTAGCACTTCAAGCGCCAATTATTAGCTCATCATATCTGTACTGGCGACTCAATTATGCAGCGCAATTGTCTCTAAGCTGAACAGTTGTCTGATTTTTTGACCATAGTGCTGGTATCGAGTGATGAGTTGAACATCACCTGAGGTTCCCATTTGATCGCCACTCATGAGGGTCTTTGTCCTCAAGATAAGATACTCGAAGGCATACAGAAGGGAGTGGTCTGGTAATCTACACAGCATAACACCATTCAGTGTACAATTAGACCAAGCTTGACAACACAAGCAGTAGTGCAACTTGGCCAAATTTGCCACTCTGAAATATAATTAAAAAAAACGCTTTTGGAAATACTTACATAAAGTTAATGTTGTGTATCAATGTGTCTATGAATGCTGCACATAGCTTAGAGCAGTCAAAGGCTGGTGAGCTGCAATCTGGTGTTTACCGAGGTACTTGCCATTGTGATATGTAATTTGAAAGTTATTATTTTATTACCTCTGTGTCAGCGATGCCGAATTTCATTACCACCTATAACATGCATCAATTAAATATTTACAAATTATTTGCTTAAAGCACTTCATGAAGTAATGCATCATAAACTGCAAAAATATTTTAATAATGGTGATCATTTTCTCTTTATGATGACCAACCTTTACCAAAAGAAATACAATCATTTTTAGTTCGGGATAACAATGATAAGGGAATGAGAGTCGCTGTAACATCTATCGTCCCATAAGAGATAATATAACCTTGTTTGCTCTTAATATGTTGGGGAGAGAAAACATACTTATCAAATGGAAATCAAATAGCTATAGTATCTTTGATGTAGAGTTTGAGACGTCTGTGTGCTTAAACATACAGTTTGGGAATAAATGACCAATTATATGTGGTTGGTGATATCAGGTGCAATAACTGGTGTTTAGGCTAATATTTCATGCATTGGGTCATTAACAGAAACCTTTTATGCTGAAAGGCGTGAGTCATATAATATTTTATCTCCCTATCCAACATCATAATCAAAGTCGATCATTAAAGGTAATTTGGATAAGGAAATCCCTTCAGAGGCCAAAAATGGTTATTGCATACTGGTCTTGTTGGCTTGAATTTGAAATTGTCGTGCTTCAGTAGCATTATGATGCTCAGAGCTTGTCACATGTCCAACAAGGGATGAATTCAAATAGTTTCAGCAATGGCAGCATTCATCATAGATTGCATTATTGTTGGACTAAATTGCACTTCTAGTTTTCGTCCTTGTCGTAACTTAACTAGTGGTGCTTGTTTAACCACGGCATAAGAAAGCATATGACACTTTGGCGAGAGGTTAGAATGGTCATATGATTTCTAGTCAGTAGAGCTTGTAGTGGACTGTATTTTCCGAGTAGTGAGAGGACTGTTGGTTTGTTGAAAACCCTTTTTAAGAAATGGTCTGTGTCGTTCTAGTATAACAACCCTGCAGCTCTATCCCAGGATCTAAAGATACTGTATTGGTTTGGTTCTGTATATAAAACAAACAGGGTTCAGATAACTGCCCAGGACCGACCGTCTATGTGGCATCTTATTTAATCGTCTCTCAGCGACGTTAAGTGAGTTAATGCTGGATGAAATACTTTGATAATAAGGTACTGCAGCTGCTTAGATCTGGCCACGGTAGAGGCTCTTCCACCTGATAGAAAAATGTTGGCTCAATGTGGTATGAGCGCTCAACGCACGTATGACCGCAAAGTATAAAGCACGAAGCCTCCCTAACGTAGAATGGCTGGAACCCTCGTGCCTCAGCTGCCGCAACCGTGCCACCCAGTGACAATGCAAAGCGGAGGGGTGCAGTGGAGAAGAAAGTGCAGATTGAAATTGTGTTTTGCGGAAGCAATACGATCACTCGCGACTTTCCTAGAGCAAACTCCAAACTTAACAATGCGCAATGCGTCCCGGAAGATGCAGCATGGTGATACGTACTTGCGTTAATGAATACGTAAGAGTTCCATACGACACGACACACACAACTTACACACACACACACATATATATATATATATATATATATATATATATATATATATATATATATATAGATATATATATATATATATATATATATATATATATATATATATATATATATATATATATATATATATATATATATATATATATATATATATATATATATATATATATATATATATATATATATATATATATATATATATATATATATATATATGGGTTACTACTTTGAACAACATGAAAAACATTATTTCGTGATTCGGCGGACCACTTTAGTGACTTTAGCAGGCAGTATTTCAAACAAGTTACATCGGATATGTTCCTCAAGCAATCAGTTGATACCGGCTGCATAAAACGCACACTGTCTAGTTTTTCTTTCCAAGCAAATCATCCAACTTACAAATTACCATGTTTCTCGAGGGGATGTTTGCACATCGCACTCAGATCAAGCTTATGTGATGCCAAAGGACTTGTTGAGGCAATGTATATAACAACATTGGCTGGTCTGTACCCAATATTGCATATTATATTTAGCATTTTGCGCTGCCTTTTCTAAATCGTGTGGTTTTGAATCATTAACATTTGGGTCACTTTGAACGTAACAATCTAACAATGAGTATGCACAAAGAATGATAATTTAATTCACCTTTATTGTGGAGCAATATCAGTTTGTGGTCACATGTGAAACATGCCGGTGTTTCGGAGAGGCACTGAAGCCTACCATGATAGGCATTTTATGTAAGGACATTTAACTCTTACCTTGTACGTAATCATTAACCGAGGTTTTTATGCTCTGTATTTATGAGACTATGAATCATCCGATCAGCGTCATTTAACGGCATGCTGGTGATACTAACGAGCGCTTAACCCAGACGTGATAGGTGCTTTGATAGATTAAATAAGAACACTAAAAGCTATCTATACACTGAAGATGCGCCTTTTCTGTTAAATACATAACATCATCTAGTCATGGTATACAAGGGTTTATATCTATTTGTCGACGTTATCTACAAAAGCGGTACTCAGGTCAAAGACAGGATCGTTTCAGCAAACAGAAGGAAAAAAATGTCTCAGGGATCTAAGTGCACAAGATATAAACTTGAAAGCATTCGTTTTGTCAATTCATTGGGAAATCAAGGCCCATTGTACAAATACCTATTGTCAACAGCATCATACATCATCAACCAAACACATAAAGAACACACAATTTTTACTACACACGTGGTAGTTATGTATTCCAATGATGTTCCTTGGCAGACAAAACTGACTTGCTGGAGGTTGTGATTAGTTGGGCCTGATGCGGCCGACAAATTGCACACTGACTTTCTCACCCATTCACAATAAGCAGCTGTCAGTTTCGCGTCTGTCTTTACAATGACTAATGCCAGGTTCCAATGTGTTGACTCTCCTGATGAAGTATTCAATGCAAATACAGACAATGCAATGTTAGATTGAGCAATGCTCTTTGTGACATTGTCCCGTTATTTTTGTTAAATTTGAACAAATAGCAAGCTTCTTCTACCATAGAGTATTAACATTAATTATAGCCATGCTTTCTACATGTAGCCATGCTGAAATTACGAGCAATCAACCAGCGGGATAACGCACTGCCCACCGACTCTCTATTTGCCATGATAATCACGTTCGAAATTGCGCAGGTAAAAAATCTAGCATTTTCTGATAAACAGCGAATACCACTCACCAATGCAAGCAGATAAGTGTAAAGTAGAATCGCAAGTATTGTAGGCCACGCATATATCTCGTCTCTTGGGAGCAGGTTATCGTTGTAACAACGCAATCACAGCAGAAAAATCGATTGTCAAATCCTTATTGAAGATAAGATTTGGGTTACAATATGTCACAGTTTCACATTATGCTCCGTCATATTACAGATTGCCACGATCGCTTTTGTTATTATCTGATAATATGTGCATATTTCTACCCCAGCATTACACCCCCTTCAGGTGCAAATACATTACACGGCCTGTGTGAAATCAAATATACGGTACACACTCATGACACACACTCAGGATGGGACAGTATATGAATTGGCAAGGCATTTGTAATTGGCATTCTGACCTTATTAGAGCATGATTCATTATTGGGGATGATCTTTGACCGTCGTTAAGTCGATGTCGATTATTTCAGAATCATCAAGTGGAAATGTCCATTTCGGATAAGTGAGTCAGGTAACTCAGTGTGATGTGCTCATGAAATAGTTAGTATGTCATCGAGGTACCACTCTAGATATAAAATTTAATCCAGTTATGTAACAGCTTCATTAATGAGTGTCAACATATATTCACATCGTTGCTTTTTTCAGTGTAGCAACTGCATTGTTCTGGTGAAGCAAAAGCTAACCTACAGCTTACACATTCCGTGTCGAACGTTCGTTGAACAAGCCAAAATAGATGCCAGCATAATGATATTCAGCAAAACAGTGAAGATTTGCCATTAACTGCAGAGTCTAAGGAGCTTATCGTGCCATTTTCTGCTGAATATATTTGAAATAGCGAAAGCTGCCTGCCTCAACGATAATTAAATCCTCAACAAGGCATCGGGTGTATAGATGATGATATCGCATGGACGCCCATGATTAACATGACCACGGATATGGTAAACATAACACAGCCACCGATTATACAGCTGTAAACAAATTAATGCATGGATGCGTCCTCGGTATAACTGAACATAACATGAACAAACTTGATAAACATGATTTCAGCTTACTCACGCATAGTGCAGGTGTGTATTTACTGTACATGTTTATGTGTATGTGAATTGGTGGGGTTGTTTTGCTATATTGCACTTAAAACTGACTGTCATTGTGGTAAAAGGTGAGTACTGCTTGGTTCAATTTGAAAAATATATAAATAGTTCTGATTATTTGTTCAGTCTGTGTCGGCAATTTATTGCGTGTTGTTTGCATGCAAGACGCCACAATTAACACGCATATTTCATCATTCACTCCACTTGTTTGAGTATATGGACAAAGCTGGATACTACCGCAACAGTAAGGGCTGAAAGCTCCTAGCTATGGACACAACTTATCAATCCATGCGTCATGAGCATAACTAATACAAAGTCCTTGCGGCTTGGTTGGGTGGCTAATTAAGTGAGTGTATGTATGAACATTTGTAGTTTGTTCTCATATGCACTGCACATGGCATCCAATGTGCATGACAAAGATGGAGCTCATTTTATTCACTCGGTCTGTGTCGGAAACCGATTGGATTGGACGCTGCACACTGGTTAAATAATTCCTATTGTATCTGCATCATGCATATCGCCAAGCCCTTACCATATGTGTGGCATTTCTGACAGATCTCAATCTTGTGTTTTTCAGTATAGGCTCTTTTAGCACTCATCACTATACTATATCATTCACTGCCAAAGGATCTAACTAAAGAGTGGCTCTGCGATGCTCGCTTCCCTAGTCATAATACATTGCAATCATATGTGGCGCTTCCGCGACACAAACAAAAGCACATGGGATTACTGGGCTGGCGTCACTGCAATTGTTGAGAGCGGAAAAATGTCATTTCACAAAGCCTTGCCACTGCCAAAACACAATCGGCTTATGAATAGCAAAACTAGCAAGTACACTGCTAAATAAAGGTCAACCTGATAAATAATGGAAAACAACTCGACTCTAACAGCGTCCGCACAGTCTTCGATTCTCGATCTTTCATATCCGCACTGTGGATGGTAGTTTTAGATTGTCAATAAATGTCTGAAGCAAGGAAACTGGCCGGGAGTCGACATAAACCTTTGTGGCATGTCAGAGGGATGTGAAAGTCTCGAGCGAAGAGTTTATAGCTACGCTGAGCTGCGTGACTATTATGAAATTGCTCGAAAGACACCCCCCACATCAGGCGACGATACCATGAAATCAACAAAAGCACATAGGACTGTTGATCCAACGTCTTGGGGCACTGCGGCTGTTAAAGATATGGAGTCATCTGATTGGTCGAGGTGACTACGTGACCACGTGGTTTAAAGAGACGATATGACAAGACGCTATGACAATAACGCTTCAGCTAACAGGTGGCGTCTTCACATATTTCCTCGGGCGGAAGCCTCGAGTGATCTCTCTGATCTAACCAAGAACGGAATGCACTTAAGTATAGCACTCATTACAGAGACAGAAGACTTGTCGTAGGTTTCTGTGTGACTTGTGGCGCACATGTTACTCAATTAACATTGCGTTGCAGTATAACATATTAAATATAAAATATAACTATGTGGATACAGTTATACATAAATCACTACCATGGCGAGTACGGTGTGTGACTGGTAATCTTTAGTAATCGAATCAGATTTTATTGGCAATCAACCGTTAGTCTTGCGGATAATATCACACAAATGGACATTATTCCATTAGGTGGGCTTATTAGTAAGTGATTCGCCGATTTGATATTCGACTACAGAATCTCTTGTTTTCGTAATGCCTGGTGGTTATGTTTTTTTTTTCCGTTATTATGGTTTATGCATCATATAGCTCATTCATCCACTAGACATGACATATGACATATGCATGTCAGTAAAGTGATAGATTGATCGTATGTGCTGAATGAATAGCGTTATGCTTATACAACGCAACGCTGTCAAATAAGACGCAACTTAAATTGCTAGTCGTGACACAAATGCTAGACCCGCTATTGTTGTTTGTGTAAAAATCATATTGATCACTAATAGAAATGCAAATCAGGACCATCAAGCTTCTGTCCATTTATATATTGTATGCCTATTTGATACGAATCAACAGAGGTTGTGCCATAAGCACTGCTGATAGGATACTCAAGATTATGCGGTTATTGAGCAGGACTGAAACTAGTAACTTGTTGGTTCAATGGATTCATCATTATTGTGCATCCATTTATATTGCACATTAACAGGAAAGAAAGTTTTGCGTATGATCATAGCCACATCTAAACATTCGCCAATCGATTTTGGCAGATACGCTAAACCAATTATTGAGATATTTCGGGCTGCTAGGGAGTTATAATGCGTACGGATTCCAAATCTAATGACGAACTGCTACCAGTGCACTCGACGGGTAGGGGAGTTTTTATATGACAATAGCAAAAAAGCACTATGTATATATAAGCAAGTGAATTGTTTAAATAGAGAAATGATTTGTGATAATTACCACAAAACTATGCGCTTTACAGTGACGAAGGTGAAATTACATGAATGATGTAAATATAGAATCCTGGTGGAGTGTTCATCCTTAAAATTGCCGGCTACTATCCTTGTAAGCAACAGTGATGTTATGTTTATACGGCTCAACTTGTAATTTAACTGATAATGAGTCTGACAAAGAAGATCCGATTCCATCAAGTTCAATTAAATTGGGTAACTGCCAATTTGGAAAATTCGATGCGGTTTCTTAAAAGTTCATAGAAATATTCGCTGGAGTGAATAAACGGTAGAGGTACAGTAGAATAATCATGACGGAGCGATACGTAGATCACACCGAGTGGATTACGGGTAAGTATTCGGTTAAAGTAGTTATGCCCCATCTGTTCATTGTGTATCACGATGGTTTAAGAAGTGAAAGAGCGACGCTAATGCATGACTTTATAATAATACCTCTATCAACCATTTGGATTCATTCATTAGGTCAAACCTTTTGATTTGGTATTGTTGCTATGCGATAAGGCGTTGCTTCATTGATATACAGCTTTGTGCAGGACCTCATTTGTGAATGGATAAGGGCACCTTAAAGAACAAATTAACAAAACCTCATGGACGTTGCAGGTATTCATGTGTCGCAGGATTAAGCAAGTTCGTAGCTTTGAGCTAAAACCTGTCGTGGCATGTTTTGGACGACCTCGCATGGGGGTATATTTGTTTTAGATAGGCGATATAAAGACTGACTTTGTACGCATGCTTCACCAACCCATAACATATTATGATGGCTTAACCATTCCGATGTGAGTTATCCCTCGACAACAGTTGTGCTATTGGTCATATTTACAAGACATATAGGATACTTTCCTAACACATCTGAGGTCTGACTCTTACAAAAAGGACTACTCACATGACATGGCAGTTGGACCTCGACATGTTACCCGAAATATTTAGCCATTGATTTAACAACAAAAGTGTTCCTTAAAATAAACAATATTGTATTGCTAGCAATGACTTAATCTATACGTCTGGCAGTTTTCTTAAGGAATACTCACTACACAGCATAGGAAGTGCACCCGCTATAACTAAAACCAGACGAAAATATTAAATTGTTCGTGCGTAGATACTTTACTCATTTGCGTAACCGTATACTTCCGTATTTAAATGCTACAAATCATTTACTAAATTATCATATTGTGCACCTACAGTAAACATTGCAACAAATCACTGACCTATGCTTCTTCAATCAATAATTGTATTCTTCATAATTCATTCACGGTGTCATCAGTCAATGGAAAGGGAGCAGACGAGGTGGATTGGACCTTCAAAGACAAATGTAAGGCAAACCATGGCAATGTTTTGTCCAGGCGCGATGCCCGCATAACATGATGTTTATCCATTGTGAATATTGAGTTTGAACATGCATGTCATATCGGATATGGCAAGTGACCTGAGAAGGTCTTGGTCACTTACACACGATTGCTCATTCACTGGCACGAGGCACATACGTCTTGTGTGTTAGCCGGGTACGACCTGAACTGATTAGCTTCAAACCCCTGATGTCATGTTGCTGAGATGTTAATCCTACCCTGTACAAGATCAATGGTATGTTAGTACATTTGGTGCGTATGGTTGGTTGATAACCCAATGGTGCTAGGCTATCTTCTGCGCAATAATGACTGCATGCCTCATAAACGTTAGTTTTCAACGGATTTAAGCTATCATAAATAGCCCTGCGTGGACACAATGATAAACGCGAGTCGTCCTTTCTAGGTATATGGAGTAACAAAGCCCTCGCTATTACTTTTCTTCGGGCTCAGTCTATTGTACAGTCCCCATGAAATGAGTCGGGGTGTCATACAGAGTACTTTATAGCTAAAACCTGTTGATATTATGCCTCTTGAAGTTACTCCACATGGACCAATTACTGACGAGTATGTATATCTGCATCAGCATTCTACAACACCAGATATCAACCCACGGGCTACGCCTGTATATATATGAAGCTCTGAGTTATTTCTCATTTCCGATGTTGCAGTTGGTATGCTGACGTAATGCTTTTATAATAGCAATGAAAAACGTATATCCTAAGTCTGACATTTTCCATCGGCTCATTGTCCAAATCGGCACAATTTAGAAATAAGTCAGTTGTCAGATCATTGATGATACTGTCAGTCGGTTGAAGTTGGTCGTTATTGTACATCTTGATTTAATGCAGTAATAAAAACCGTGAGGTATCACACACGCCATTGCACGCATAATAATTCAGACAATACACTTTCTAAAACTGTAGCTCCTCGAGAGACGATACATTAGTGTTTTAGGTGATCCATTACTTGTCAAGGCATTAGAGGGATCGCCGAATCGGTGGTTTATACAGAACCCGCATATCCCTCTGCTTCCTCTAAGTTGCCGGTATTATTTGGGATACCTGTCCCTATGATTGATCAGCAGGTGGTACGCTTTGTGGAACAATACACATTATACTAAACGCAACCAAAATGACCTTATTTTCCGGTCTCCGCAATGACTATATCTAAATGAATCACATATCTCCCACGACATATGTATCACATTACGAAGTAATCTATCTGCAATGTCGACGAAACACTTAATTTGTACCCTGAAAATAGCAATGATAGTTCCTTCAAATATTCGCAAGTGAATAGTATTCAAAAGGTAGTGGACGAGGTCGCACAGACTGGTCAGTGATAAGATAGGGTAGGAATCGAAGGGAACAGCGATTATGTCCATGCGAAAGGGTGCAAACTGAAAAACTCGCAATAGCAATATGTGCTATCAATGACCTCATTAGGAAGTGTCACCCTTTCAGCTGCCAGACCTCTTCAAACACGAAAATGACACTGAGGTCTCTAGCGTGAGTTGCCAATGCTTGACGGCATACTAGGACGCAAAACTGTAACATCGAGCTTCCTTGCGTAAACCAGTTGTATAACCAAAGATATATATTGCTCGATTGGCTACGCGAAAATGCGCATCATTTCTCAGATGCGACAACCTGTTTGTTTGCCTTTATTCGTGCTAGCTGACAATGCTCATCACTTATTACCAATAATTTGCCACAACCGTTTTTCGTTTTATTTGGACAACATGATTAAGACAATACGCTAAATGTACCATTGATGATTTCGTTGTTCTAAGTACATGTAGCTAATTGTTATTCCGCGTGTGGTCATTAAACTCTTACTAACTACTCATAAAACAGCAGTGATTTAACGCAACTTCACGGATATATTTCTCAGAAGTAGTATCAAAATCAGAAATAAATTGACAATTGACTTCTAAACGTTTATCGACGCTTCTAACGGTATGATGCAATTGGCGACTATAATTAACACATTACCACTGTATATCCTTCAAAGCATGCAGATAGGCCACGATCGCACGTAATTGAGCAACCTGAAACACATTTCTTGTTGTAGCTTCGAGTTTGCAATTCGTTGTTGCATTTAGGGACAACCATCGAATGATATGTACTGTACACTTTACCGAGCCAATACCGCTTGTCACGGGAGATACTCTCGTCGTAGTCATCAAATGACTAATGTTGGAATCCGCTCGAACGTCGGTAGATGTAAATTGGTTCAAGGTGGCAACTTGTTTCTCGGAATCTGCGGCTGATCATTATAGCTTTAAAGCTCCTTACGCTGGTCATATATTCTAAACCCTTAACGAGCAGAACACAGTGGCCCTACAAATGCCTTGATCTAACCTGTACCGGGAATATGTAGTGTGAACCCAAAATATGTTACATGGAGATCTGACAAATGTGCAACCAGAATTGGCTTTCCACAGCTGTATTGCTGCCAATACCTTTTTTTTTTCTCAATCATCTGTTCGTATACTTAATATAATATCAAGTGCTGCCCAAAAGCACAAGTCGACATACAAATATATCTCTCACTGCAACAGAATCAGGTCAAAGTTTACATCAACAACACAACTGTGCACTTTACACTTTTCGTAGGAAGTGAATTATGATTAAGACAATAATGCATTTAACCACAGTGTATTCGTTGACGTATCGAATTCAACAACTTGTTTATCAGAACGACTTTTTTTTATATGCAACATGTGTAATTGCTACGCAATCATAAAGATCGACTGTGTACATTGTCGCAAACGTTAGCAGGCTACAGTAACCTGATAATTGACTGATCCAACATATGCCAGCTGATGTGATCACGGTGTCTTAGCAACTGATGACATGTATATAATCTTGATGCTGTATTGCCATGTATATTAAATGCCATGTTGCACTGTACCATGACTGTACAATATATATACAACATGACGTTAGAAAAAGGTCGATCATTAAACCATTGCCAGTACACCATGATTCTTATACAAACACTATGCCAAGTGATATATATAATCGTAGTGGCTAACGGTTAATAATATTGAACACATCCGCCGAGGATCACCAGACATTCAAAGTTATACTGTATGGAAAGAAATCTCATTGATATATCACCAACAACTAATATAATACCTGTAAGATACAGACACTTTTTTTCAAAATAAATTAAACAACAAATTGGATTTAATTCAATTTAAACATGAGAGCGATTTTACAGCGACTGGTTATTTTGAGAAGAATTCGTGTAACTCAGCTTACGTGTCTTGTTACTGTTCTGGAAGTGCATTCAGTATGACTACAGGCGCCAAGAGAGTCATTATTACCACAGCCTCTCATTACAGGCGACAGGATTATCAAATCACCACCTCTGTGATGGCATATTGTCGTGTCAAATGCAGACCGAACCCTTGTTTAATGCCCTGGGCTCCATTTAAACAGCGTCATCAATCCATTTACCCTACAATAAATGTGTATCTTTCAAGATACTTTTTTAACTGAGCACAAGTCTGCCTGATATCATTCAGTGTGGCCCAAAAGTCCGAAAAGGGTTGATTAAAAGATTTGTGGACATTTGTCATGACACACGGCGTAACACTTGCTAAGTGTGTCACTTTCAAGAAAGTATTTCAATGCATTTCGTTCATTTTATTTTTCTATTGGTGTTAGGAAAGCAAGAGTAAAATTATCAATAAGTTACATCGCATATCTGTTTACTTCTACTTCTCATAGGCAGAATTGTATGATAAAAGCACGTATTATGAATCAAGGCAAACATTGCAGAACATGAACTTAATAAGAAATAGATTTAAATGAAATGAATAATTCAACCTGCGCTAGTGGCCGCCACATCAACCAGCAATATTCGTTGTGCTATTGCGAGTTGAACGTGTGCACATAGGTTGTGCGGTCTTGCATTTTGTCGCAATTAACCCGTTTATAAGCCCTTCGATATGACAATTGGGAGTTTATTGTTGGACGATTCTACGACGATTTGGCACGAAAATATATGTATCTCTTTTATTTGTGGTTTGCCCTGATATCGCTTTTCTGACCATATCTACCCGGTTGACCTTTTACTTCGTTGGATTCTAGTAAATACTGATCCACTTGAGCACCATCAATTGAAATATAAATTCCAGCATATCATCGCTGAATTACCTCTTTGGCAACAAATGTACATTGCGCCGTCGAATGAGATGGTTTGAATCCAAATTGCAATTTACTTGTCTGAAGAATATCAGCATAAGATTCAATCATAGTAACATGCCCTCGGGGGAATGCATATGTGTCATCATAACGCTTAATAACAATGACAAATGGATACACAGTTCATCGCAGCCATTTATGTATGATATTATCAAATATTATTGATTACATCAAGTATTTGTCAATCATTTCATTATGCGTTTTACAACCAGATATGGTACATGTCGCAACAGATGTTGGAAATTTGACATTTGACAAAAAACCGCTCAAGTAGCTTTTATAACTGCTGATGCCGTTTTCATCGGCAATAGACCATTTTATCTTACTAGATATGCTACGTTTCGGTTTACGTGTCTTTGAAACATTGACATTCAAACTCAGAAAAACAGGGATATGGTCAGATATGTTGCTCATGAGTACATGTTTATCTTGAGACTAACGGCAATATATTTTCAGATATTATGAAATGATCCATAACGGATCTTGCATTAGACATGTCGCTCTCATAGGTGAAATCAATGAAACCTGACCCAATCGACTCGCAAGGTCTCAAACCTTGCTGCTCGCAGAATGCATCCATTGAAATTGGATTTCGTGAGCTATTTCGTCTAAAATCAGTGTTAAGGTCACCCCCTAGAACCACGAAATCCACATCAGGGTTGGCGTTAATGATAGAATGGACATCATTAAGAATTTCATTATAGATATTGTTTAAATGGAGTTGAAGATGACACATCGCACGGCATGTATAAATTTATAACTAAAATTGAAGCAGATCGACCGTCTCAATTTCAGTAACCACAAAAGCATTGCACCGGACACTATTACATTGCAAAAGAAGGATTGAAAACTTCGAATCACGCTTACGCAGAAATGCACGGCCTCCATATTGTCTCTCCTTGACTCCCCGCGATGAATCCATACTAGACACCCCAGCCACAAATATACCATCTAATGGTTTCCAGTTCATCAAATTGGTTTTCATGTAGCCAATGCCCTTGTGGAAACAGAAAATCACATTCATTCATTAATTTCTCAATGTACACAATCGTATCATCCCTATGGCCTCTACTATTATATGTACTCATTGCTGAAATTGTTAAATACAGCAATAAATTAAAAAACACATAGTGCATTACAGTAAAACAATGAAAATACAAAAAATATATATCATTTGGTGAAAAACCAGGAATAATTGCATTTATCTAACAAAGAGCTTTCCGTGGCTACGATGAGTACAAATCCCACACAGACAATAGTAAACTTTTCAAAGTCTAGACTTAAATGAAATAACAGTATGCATTTAGAGAGGGTCAAGTTGCCGCGCGGTTCGTTTGTACGGAATGTGTTTGGTTCGCATGTGTGTCTTGGACTCATTCGGGCTTCGTATGTATGTCATGCTGATTGATTTGGATCTGTTTTGATAATGGTATTGTTCTGTAATCTAATGGGGACAACCATAATTGGATTTCAGTTGTTTTTAACGATCAATCCTCAAAGTCATTTATTTCTTTGCACACGTGGAGATATGCAGAATACTAATGGTTGATTCAGCATGGCGAACATAGGGATAAAGACGTTTGCGTTGGAGAAGGAACACACAACGGTATATTTATTTCCGTACTGTAAAATGTCATTTTCACTTGGCAAAAGGAGCATAGATTAGATGGTAATTAGTGCTTTACCCTTTGATTGTTATTTTTGGGTACTTATATAGCGTATATATACTCAGGTTATTATTCAATGCTGCATGTCTACATCTCACTTAACATGTTTCCTGCGTATTTGTTTCGCGATGAATTCAATATGTTTATATAAAGATGTGATGGTGTCGGTAATATGTGTTGCTCAGGTGTAAAGAATGATACTAAAACACCTTTGCACTGTCAACAATGGTAAGTTAATGAGCAAGTTACCCTTTACTGATTGGAAGGGCCGGTCTAAGATTTCCCATAGATTGACAGGGCATATAGGGAATCAGCTAATGATAACAAAAAAGCCTAGCAGCCGTGACCATTAATGAGTAAAAACTGCATTATCTGCTTGTATTGTACCTATTGCTATTTGTCCAATTTGTATTCAGCAAAAATACTCCTAAAGAATATACAATCATCATGTGTAACAAATGTTCTGCTTTGCAGTGCAACTGACTGATGTTTTATGATAATGCTTGCACTTTGTGCTTATGTGACGTTAGCAGCTTGTTTAACCAAGTAAGATAGCAAAAATATTGCGATGAAAAGATTAGTAGCCAAAGTGTTTTTTTGTGGCTATTTACCATGCCATAAATTGTGTCAGTCATAGTGTAAAAAGTAAATTTAATGATTTTGCTTTGAAAAGTCAGCGCAAAGAAAATCTTGAATACGTCTTAGAAATGATACACAGGATACAAATTGCGTGATGTCATCCTCTACTTAGATGTGTTAAAATAATATACGTGCAGCATAATGGTTTTCACCGTGAAACTAATTCTCGAGCATTAAGCCCCATTTATATTTAAGTGACAATTAACTCGGCATTGAATTTCTTTCATGCATCGCAGCTATCACAACTGGGAAAGTACGGTATGTATATTTCGAGAATAGCAATATTTATTTCAGAAGAAAACGAACAGCTGTTTGACTCTCTTGGTGTCATTGTCCAACGCTCGAATGAATACATCTTGGACGCCAATTGTTTTGACAAGGTAATATAAAAATTGGGAAATCAACGCGACAGATTTCGAGCACATCATACGTGTGCGGAATATGAGTTTGGATAGATAGTTGAGTTGTAAACATTTCGTCCAATGTGTGGTAATAGATTAATGATTGTTTATTTCCGATTAGTACAATTAGCAGCATATATACCGAAAGCAATACACAGCTGTTGATTCCGTTATGACTGTAAATGTACTCTATGATATCAACAACATGCGACAAGGCCAACCCTTTTCAATAGAATGCAACACATATTTGTCACATAAAAGAGCTACAATATACGTTCGCGTGATAACTGACAATGATGTGAGTATTTAGGTGATGTATTATCTAGATCTCACTCTCGATGGGTCTTCACGGCCAATGAGGGAACAAAGACTGCAGCTGATAAATCAAATCCCTCAAAGCTGCCGTCATTAGTGGGTGGTCATGTGCATAACAACATTCGAATATGTGATAATGTTTGACATTCACGAGTAAAACACTTTGGGCAATCTCAAAAAGTCATTCAATCAGGCGAAATAGTGTGTACGTGATGTTACAGTAGATCATAGTCCAATATTCTGCTCGAGTAATCAATGTCTTTCTTTTATCGCATCGCAAAACTCATCTAGGTTGAATTCGTCGTAGCCTGTGTGATGACCGCGCCATGAGCTATCGAGTGATATCGATAAGGAGCACTAATAATGTTTCACCAGCAACGACAACGGAATGTTCTAAGGGTAGAGAAAGGTGGCTATTCAAGTTGTAGGACTCTCAACGAAGATTTGGTTTATATTAGGATATTTAACAAAGTACAGTATACAATATGTAGTTCATGTGTGTCAATGTCAATAACTCTTTATATCCTTTACCAATAAATCACATATTGCACAACGTATGTAAGCCTTAAATATCGTGTAGTGACAAAAGGAAAACACACTTCATGATGTCACTTCTGAGACGTTGGATCCATATGAAACTAAATACTTTGTCCACGTCTTATCCGGTAATAAAACCCTATATATAATTTACTTTGTTGTAAATCATTGCTAAGCATCTAAGGAAATATTGTGTGCATTATTCATAGTTCTCAAGCAGAGAATACACAATATCTTATACAAATCGGTAAAGCTTCGTTAGAGAAACGTTAAGGCGATATGCTGCTATATGGATTATATAAACCATATCCAATATCCCATTCCTAGACTACGTTGACGATCCTAACTATGGTCAAACACGAACGTTAGACATTGCCCAAAATGCCGTGCTGTATTAAAATGATTGGGATAATATTGGCGTTAAGCGTGCTAGATTACCATAGAACACCTAACAAAGCTGTCCATTGTCGGAATTATGACGTTAGCATTATGCGAGAACATTCATCTGTTTTGCAATTAATCCATTGTTATCAGATATACATTAATGCTGCAAATGTTCGCAACAAATACGGTGCGTCATACTGGCGAAATTAATCGGATAATCTAACGCTTCCTCTTATGGTCCATGATCTGATAATATTGCCTGTATATTACATACTGGTCGCTGAGCAAATCACTGAGCATAATTCTAAAATGTATAGAATATTTATGCCACCCAAATTAATAGACACACAAAAGCTCAGCAATAAGTGATGAGTGCATACCTGTGTAATCATTTTCCTGCTGTCTCCAGTTTGTATAGTCTATAGCATTGTAATCAAAACGAGTGTTTATCACAATTATTTATGACATAAATTTAATTCACCAGTCAGTTGGTCATTGGTCGCCTAAATAACCTACCCATTACCGCCGTGCAAATAATCGTATTGTTTATTGTATAACTTTGGGTTTTAAGGTTGCCAACCATCTCGTGGCGTCAACTACACCTCGTGTGGCATGCTGTGAGATGAAGCCCGTTGTACAACATAACTAAATACGACGCCATATTAAAGCCGAAAACATGCGCAATAGTAGAATGGATTAATGAATTACTCTGTACGTCATGCAAATGCGATATCTATGTGCGTCTGATTTCATATGAGGATAGTATCAATGTAATAATGCTATCAATATATCATTGATATGAGAGTACTATTAACATGAATATGTCAATGATAGAGCTTCTGCAATAGATTGGTATTATCTATTCAATGACGCAATATGTGGGTATATGCTGCTTGGTTTTATATGAGGATGTAAACAATATATAAATGTGTTATCAATATCAACAATATATGAGTGTTAGATTTATGAAAATGTAATCTATGCAACGATGCTACTAATATGCGGGTATATTTTGCATGGTGAACAATATAAAAGTGTTAACCACATGGCTATATAACCAATACTCCGCTGTTATTGATAGCTCTTGAAGTGGTTAGTCGCAATACTAATCGTTACAAACATATAACTATCGATAAACATATTCCCTGATAGTAACAATAACTAGTGTTGATCCCATATGGTATGTCAATAGGCTAAAGTTGCCACATTTTGGAAGCAAATGTTGCTGCACTCACATTTTTCAATGGCGTGACTAATCTCAGTTGGCATTATTACCGAGCTAATTTCACGAATAGCCCAATCGACAATACTAACCGACAAGGGCAATGCTCAACCACTGTTGATACGTTTTGCTAAATGAGCAAAACAAGGTGTTTATGTGAGCGCCTCTCCACAACTGTACGCGTTAATAACCCTTGAGGAAAGGCAATATATGCATTACATTGTCATCACCAACACAGACACAATAGTGTTGGCAAAGGTATTATGCATGGGTGTGTAGGTAATGTACAATATCTGTCTTCATTTGGAATGGTGAAACAACATTTGCTTGATATAAGGCCACGTAAACCTGCCTGCGTTGGACATGCTCTAATTGAATTGCACAAACGAGATCAAAATGAACAACAAACAACATGTTATGCATAATACGTCCTGTGTTTACTATAAGGGTATATCAGTAAACGGTATTGTAAAAAATGCGAAGATATTATCATATATCGCAGATTATCCACGTGTATAGCGCATATACATAGCACGGGAACCAGCTTTGTACGGTGTCACTTATGCGACCAACACAGAATAATCCCAGTTGGTATTATTCCTCAATCAATGGATATCTATTGAATTGTTCAGATTAATCTATATTCTTCCAATATGTTTGTCCTGATTTTTATAATCTATTACATACATCTATACATTAACATTGTGAAAAACAACATAATAACTGGCTTGCAATGCACCAGTGGTAGGTATGCTATCGAGAAACCACATACTGAAGGACTGGCTGTTTAATAGCTCATTTCAATATAGGCAAGCGTCCTTAAAGGCAACTGAGGCTTGTTACGTTTTTAATCATATCATTATATAGATCGATGTGAGTTCAATGTGAGTATCTATATTGATCTCTATCAACTCTCATCATATTATGTGCACAGTAAAGACGTGTGGCTAGTGTGTTAACTGTGATATAAAAAGACAACATCAAGGATTTACGTCGATGCATTTACACCTCAAACCTATTATCAGTTTATCATGAACTATGGGGAGGGCTTCACGTCTTTATGTCACATTGAATTATATCACACGAATAGTGCAATATCCAACAGTCGAAGATAAGATGATTGCTGATGAAATGATCACCTTATTTTCATTACAGTCCAAATTACACCGTTTATTTAGAAAGGCACGCGGTATTCCCGGTGCTGTAGGACAATGTCGTCCACGACTGAAATATTAGCCTAACATACAGGAAAACGATCAAATGTTTAAGTGATAACTATAGTAAAGCAATTTGCCTAGTACTAAGTGCTCCTTTACATGAAAGTATTGCATTTCATCAACTCGCATACAAACCACACGCTCCTCGCCGTTTACACAGCAGGGTATCTATTCATGAAGTTAATTAAGCATCTATGATGTCCTGAGCAATAACATGTACCATATTGATTTCGTAATTGGCTTGTGTATGAAAGGCAATCCTGTCTATTTGCAGAAGCTACTAGCTACCACGATCTTACACACGATAGCTTTACGCCCCGATAACGAGCATACAAACGAGCTCAATTTATTAACTGTCAATAACGTAACTGAATGAGCATAGAATGACCAACTATCAAACCTCTGCAGTAAAATACAAAATTCATGATATAGAAGTCGTTTATGTACATTAAATAAATGAGCATGTATGCGCGTTCTCAATCTGCGTCGGTATTTGAAAGCCGTAGAAGAATGGGTTTGCATCGCGGCGCTATGTGATCAATCATCAGGCATCATTGTGCGCATGGTGCAGTTTGAATACGTAAAGTATAGCAGATCACACATATTATGCAAAACTAATGGACAAGATGGAGTTTATCGCTCTCAGTAAAATGACGTTGGAGAAAACTATTATGTTTTCTTGCTGCATACCTTCATTGAGTATAAACACCAAAGCTTCAGCATTTCAACTATACTATAAGACAAATAGGACATTGAATTGCTCAGTGTATTACAATTGTGATCAAATAATACCGACAGATAATCATATATTACTATCTCCCCTTCAATGCATCTGTACTAAACGAGTCATTGACAAGTCTACATATTTGTCTTTGGTATGCTGTTGTGCTCACATTTAGTTAACAGTAGTGATGCAAACTCCCGGTCCTGGCGCCAACAGACGGCAGTATCAGACGATGATAACTTGACTGAACAAAGGATATGCTGTTTGATTAACTTTACTGATATATGAGTGACATGTGAAGATCACATAAACAGTTAACTGAACTTACGGATATTAGAACTAACAGAAGGAGACAATCATCGTCTATACAAATAGTTGCATCTCCAAATTTGTCTTTTGCGAATGAAAACAAGTAATA
Source organism: Urechis unicinctus (assembly GCA_034190875.2). Taxonomy (NCBI): domain Eukaryota; kingdom Metazoa; phylum Annelida; class Polychaeta; order Xenopneusta; family Urechidae; genus Urechis; species Urechis unicinctus. The sequence continues at coordinate 54,449,776 of CM067350.1, read as the reverse complement.
TGAGCAATATACCCAGAATAGTAAAGCAGAGTCAACAAACTATGAATCATGTTGTCACTGAGTGCGTTAGAATTTTAGTAAGTTTCCACGCGATAAAATTGGTTACAATGTATCTGACAAAATGCACAATAGGTGCACTTTGATGCCAAAGCTGATTAAACATTTAGCGGGCGTACAGTATCTCGAGATCCCATTTAAAGGCGTAAATTGGGTATTATGAGCTCCCAATGAAAGACTAGGCTCTTGGAAAGTGACACTTTTCATCCTCAAAGTCGGCAGATTCTTTGACTAAATCTGGTATATGCCGACATACACCCAAACAGTTTCAAGACTGCCAACGGTCTGTGATATTAGCTCATTATGCATACCATGTTATCTGACGATGCCGTTTGAAATCATTAATGCATCGGTTGTTCACTTTTCCAAATCAGGTATAACGAAATTAAACAATGCATTTCATACAGAGACGGCATCAACAAGTTAAGTGGTGACTAAATATATTTGCACAGCAATGTCAGTATATAAAAAAGCTTAACAATTATTGCATCAAACACTGTTGCCCATCGACATGGATAAAACCAAACATATGAGGGTTTTTTTGACACTTCACCTAAGCCAAAGCTGCGTTCTTTTTTCGGAAGACCGGGTCGTAACTCTCCCAAAGTGTGCAAGGGTATCAATGACTAACTGTGCATTTGACAGACAAATAGGCAGTTAACAACCCGTGAAATTATTATGGGTTTTTATTTATGTGATAATGTTGGGTTTCCTGATAATAATTCGGAAACATGCAAAATCAGCATTTCTATTACTATTTCTATTACTTTCTTATCAGTGTGAATGTTTACACATATTTGGCGAGGAGGTATGCGGTAGATTTGTTACAGAACAAAATGGCAGCCGTTCCTTGAAATGGTACTCATATGAAGCCTGCTTAGTGTTTATACACCGTGTCAGTTACCTTTCATTGCCCCTCTGTGTAATTAAGGTGTGCAATGCTAGAAAATAAACCCAACTAATCATAACATTATTGTTGTATAATAACTCATATTGTGCAGACCTAAAAAGTCTTCTAAGACGAAGATATTCCCAAACCATCACCTTGTGTATTGTCCCACATACAGCTAAACAATTTAAACTTCAAGGTAGAATTGCCCAACGATTGTGACTCTGTCAATTACCAACTTACCAAAATATTTTCATGGCCATGGTATAAAACTTTGGATATGTTGTATCTTAAGTGAAAATCATGTGTACAATATTTCATCTTAATCGTTTACAAGCCATCTTTAGACATATTACGCAGATAATGCAATCGATGCAGCATTTAAACATATATATATATATAATATATATATATATATATATAAATATGCATATATATATATATATATACATATATATACATGTATATATGTATGTGATACATATAATATAAATATATATATACATATTTATAAATATATAAATATATATATATAATATATATGTATATATATATATATATATATATATTTATATATATATATATATATATTTATATATACATATATATTTATATGTATATACTTACAACTCATAATAATATATCTCTCAAAATACTCACCCTTTGTATATTTCAATGTAAGACACCGTTTCCACTACATCGCGATTTATCAATGCGTGGTAGCTATGAATGACACTGACGAGGAACAAACCAAGTGTTTTCGTTTGGTGTAAAGCTTATGCATGCCAACTATGGCCATTGCGCCAACTATTGCTCATTTTCGTTACCAGAACATTGCATATGAAAGTGGAGAGTAAGAGTGTGGACGCTGTAATTGCACCTGGTTCATTGTTCAACGGCCAACATAGACAATTTGACTATTGTCCTTGGTTGCTTCATACGAGCAGAATATTTGATGTGTCTTGCTGATACTATCGTCCTTGATTGCTTTATACGAGCCGAATATTTGATCAGTGTCGTGCTGAGACCATGAGCTTAATACATGAATTGTGTGGTATCGTTGACAGATGGCAGATATATATGAATTCATTTCCAATTGGCTTTTACCTTTAGATCATTACAATATAAATGGACGATGAGTCTTTTTGGTAGATGTAACAACGAAAACTCTGTGCTCATTCTAATACTATTATTAGCGAAGTGCTGCCATTTAAGACCTAAAGCTAACAAATCTCTTCTGCGGCCGTCTTCGTGGGTCATTGAAATTTGCCATTTTCTCATTCATCCCTTGCATTATATATTTATTCAAGTATGTGAACACATGATTAAAAATCTGAGTGAAATAAACTATTTTGCGACAGGAAGTGCAGCTTATTCCTAACCATGTACACACACGAACGTGTGTTGGTGACATCACATCAAATAAATTATGTTTGTGCTGTAAACTTACTTGGACAGTGTCTTAATTGCTTCACTTTTGTTTCAGAACCGTATCAAATATGAAAGTTATGGTGAATATATGCAAATGCTTACAGATGATGATGATCGGAAGGTAATGGAGGCGATGTGTGGAAGAAACTGAACAGATCCTAAAACAAATCAACTTAGATCAAGATATTTGCCCTCTTATATGAACTGAAAATATGTTAATGATCAGGAAGCATTCTTTGATATCAATAACACTGATGAGGAGTATTAATTTCATTTCTGCTTATCCAACTATTGTTAAAATTTTCACCATGCTTAGTTAAACTTATCCATTTATTGGTTACTATATTCTCTTGATTTGTGAGGTTTTCTTGATAATTTTAATCATGTCACTATCAAAAGGCTAAAACTAGTTAACTAGTACAACAATGCATTTATTTGTGGAAGTTCATTGCATGCTTTGCAGCTGATCAGACAAAAATTCAAATAAACACACTTTTTACGGAATGAATATTTATTTATATATAAATCCTTTTCATCGGGACACTTGTCTGCGACAAATCAAACAATAATCAGCATGATATGCAGTTCACAAATACTGCTGCTTATGAACAATCAAACAAAAATTAAAAAGTAGAGTAACTTTATATCTACATCAGACCTCCCAATCAGTCCACCCAATGCACTATCTGTGCACCCAAAAACCACTTTATGACTATGTTTGAACAGCCCAGCGATCTGCCATAGCATTTATTATAATTTTTATAGACCGCATTGCAAATGGCACAGTGATATATTTTTTGAGTCTTTATATGGTCTCTAATTTCTTACGTTATACCTGTTATGTGTGATTAAATACAAACCAATGGGCGAGACAGGTTGAGTGGAGACTGCTGAGGAACCTATGGGTGAGAGAGGGGCAATGGGCAGCCTAGGGATGCGAGAGGGTCAGTAAGTGTGCCAGGGGATGAGAGAGGGTCAGTTTGACAAATTATTGGTGTTTTTGGGCCACACCAGTGTTTATTCTGTAAGCTCTACAGAAACAGTAGTATATCTTATTTTAATATTCACAAGCTATGTCCAATCTAGCAACACTTGATCATATAACACTCTCAGAGTAAGCTTAAATTTGTTTTAAAACGACTCTGCGTTGTTCGTCGATAGTTCCCTCAGAATACCATGTCACACAAAACAAGCAAATTCTACAGATAAACATCGCCTATTCTAAATTAATTTTCTTGATCAATACTTATGATACTATGAACCTTTCTGTTGTCTAATATATTGAATTTCATCTGCAGTTTCAAACTTTTAACTCGGCAATCTGGAAACAAAAAGTAATATCAGACAGTTCTGCGAAAATTAATGTTTATGCATGCATACTTTATCAAACCAAGTGTGGCGTACTGGGAACGAAATACGCATCTTGATTAAGGTACGTACTTCCTTCTGTGGTCGTCTCTGATCTGGTAAATGTAGATTGCAACAGCAAACGAGTGTTTTTTCAGCAAACAATATCAATTAATCGGGCACTGTATATATATGGCGGGCTCTTTGCGAGCGATCTGCCGATAACAAAAGCTTGTGTGGCGTTAACTCAGGGCAAGTATGTGATAATGTTATTATGGCTCATGTTTTAGATTGCGTATTCATTTATAGAACGCTGTGCATAATTCAGGGTTACGAATGTGTCTAGTGAAAAGATTGATTAGTAAAATATGCAATTATTTGCAAAATAGGCTTGACTCGTTTAGCCGTCAAATGATATACCTCAACTGGGCTTAGGGTACTAAGTGTAAAATAATACTTTGTACCAATTAAATACATGTATCAGATTTAGGCTGGGTGGTTTAATTTACAGAATGAAATGCAAATCAACACCCACATACTCAATAAGTTATTGTGTGCATATTGGATTCCATAAGCACACCTGACAGGAAACGGTGAATTGGCATTGAAATGATTATTGAGGGTGACTAAAACTTGTGTCCATTTGTTTCGATAGATTCTAAACGAAGCCGAGTCATAATGCATAGTTGCTTGGTAGTGAGCATCGTGTATATGCTCCAATCGATTATTGCACATGCACATTTATGATAATTTCACTAGTGATATGGTTAGGTGTGGCATAGCATGATGATGCACAGTATATAACTCATTTATCTGCAAACTGCTCCCAGTGTAGTTGACAGGTTACAGATGTATTTGTATAGGATTACAAGAACTACGTATCCAAAAATGCACCCAACACTTACGTATGTGATATGACATAGATGATGTCAATATTGAATTTATTGCTTTTCATTGCAAACTACTTGTGCTCATGTGCATGATTTTCCACTTGTAATTTTACTTTTAATGGAGTCCGTGTAGGCGATCCTACTCGATCAAGTCAATTTAATTGTGTAACATGCAAATTGAAAAAGGCAAGACGGCTTCTGAAGATGAAGGGCAGAAGTGCAGAGGAATGAGTATGCAGGGGTATGCATTATCCAATTAAGTGCTTGTAGTCATTATAATGTTGCCAGTGGTATAGGACATGTAAGGATCATTGTTAATCGTAATACTGCCTTGATTTACAATCCAACTATTAGTCTGATGGGCTGCCTCATACTTAACTATGCTTAAAGATCGAGTGATTGGTTGATTGATTGAATAATTAATCAAACAATCAACTGATCGATGTTTTGATTTTGTGACTAAATAATTGACTTATAGATCACTTGATTGGTGAGTGTTTTTGTCATTCTCATATCGTCATTACATTTACCATCACATTATTATTGGTTCTTCGCTAGATTACATATTGGCGCTATGGTGATCCATTATTGTCAAATCTTTTTAAGGAAAAGCAACAAAACTTCACCGATGAATGGCTGGGGATACGCGCGGATTAGAAGCAGCATGGCATTTTGCGCAGTTCTTAATCGCCCCTGGTGTAACGTTACCGCCTGCAAGTCTTTGATTGATGCGCCTCCTGAGATTGACGACGCTGGTCATACATATGCGGTAACAGCACACATAATGTCTTACTATGTGACAAACCATACCATCTTAAAGGAACTATGTGTGAAATTGGTAGCCATTAGAGTATCTTTGAGTGCAGGCCCCGGGCATCGATCTTAATCTTCCCGGAATGACTAACGCCCAAGCAGTCATATGCTACAGCCACAAAAATCAATGTATTAAGTTAATTATTACTGTATTGAAGTTGATATGGATCCTCTTTCGTACAGTTATATGACATTTATTTTCAAACTATATTTATGAGAACTGCAGGGAGATCGTTGCTTACATCAACCTATCACAAAGTAGCAGAACCATTGAATAAGTCATGCATTGGATGAAACATCGCGAAACACATTGAGGGGTTACGATTTCTCGGCTAGCACCGTAACTAATTGCCGGGTCCCTTTATCTCCGTCCTTACTATATATACTTTATTGCTACCTAGACCACACTCTCCGTCCGAATTCGACCACTAACCTCACAATGACCGCACTCTAAAAACCAAACAAAATGGTCTAGTCCAGTGTCTAAGTTTAGACGTTGAAGGTTACAATATTGAAAACGGCAAATATCCCTGTTGAAATGTCCAATATATGGACGAATTTGCAACTGGAGCGGAACAACTGTTAGCCAATAGATTATTACATTGAAGTTATGTTCTAGAAGGAATGTGTGTCATTGCAAGTAAAGACTTAAAAAGCACATGTACTGCTGATTGTTGTATGTATGGACCGGTTTAGAACCGACGACGTTCAGCAGTTCGGAAGGAAAACTTAAATTTCGTGTCTTGGTCATGTTGAGGATTCAACCTTTACGAAATGTAACATCGGGGCTTTCACATATCGTGCAGCTTATTACTGAGGTAATTTAAGATTCAGTATAGCCAGGTGATTGAAATTGACGTCAGCAAGGCGTGGACTATTACCCATTAAGTTTAAAGGAATACCGAGAATACTGCATTAATCATGCAATTGAGAACAAGTTACACTGGGTGTTGTTATAATGAATGGGTGTTGTTATAATGGTACCAGATAACCAGATTCATTACATACGCTGATAATTTTGCTAATATAGCCAATATCCCCGTGAGATGACAATCAATTCAATCATGACTCATTCACATATAATAAGTGTAATGATCCACTTTTGTAAATGCTTATAGATGGAACAGCAGGCAATGTTGTTTAGCCGTGTTGAATTCCGTTAGATGATTTGGACAAAACGGCATTACTTCCCCACATTGTTGTACGCCAGACTCATATATATATATATATATATATATATATATATATATATATATAGATATATATATATAGATATATATATATATATATATATATATATATATATATATATATATATATATATATATATATATACATTCATATTTATATATTTAGTATAAATATATATGCAAATATATGCATATACATATATACAAATTTATATATATATGTATATATATATGTATATATATATAAATATATTTATAATATATTAAACCAGGAGCCCATGGAGTTTTGTTTAGCATTACAAGTACAAAAGGTTTGAGGCATGCAACATGTTGATTAGGGTCAATGTACAATCAAATGGCCATTCTTAAGTTTCCACGCCTGTACCAACTCTAGGGGGAGCCACTCAAAATATCCCAAATTTAGATTTAATTAGCATAACTGAGTACATGTATGAAACCAATGATAAAATGTTCATATTTAGGGTCTAAATAAAGATCCATCTTTCTTAACCCTCAACTCCTGTACTTAATCCATTTAAGAAAGCCACTAATTAGCGCTAATTAGCAATTTAATTAGCATAATTGAGTACATCAACGAAACCTTCGCTAATGGATTTGGTAGGTTCACCCAACTAAGAAAAGTGGATTCTTAAGTGCCAAAACCTGTACCGTGACCCCTTAAGAAGGGGTCAAAAGTCAGGGTCAGTTCAACCAGGGCTATAATTAGCATAACTGAGTACATGTATGAAACCAATGCTGAAATGTTCATTTTTAGGTTGTAAATGAAGATCCATCTTTCTTAACCTGCAACTCTTGTACTTAATCCATTTAAGAAAGCCACTAATTAGCGCTAATTAGCAATTTAATTAGCATAATTGAGTACATCAACGAAACCTTCGCTAATGGATTTGGTAGGTTCACCCAACTAAGAAAAGTGGATTCTTAAGTGCCAAAACCTGTACCGTGACCCCTTAAGAAGGGGTCAAAGGTCAGGGTCAGTTCAACCAGGGCTATAATTAGCATAACTGAGTACATGTATGAAACCAATGCTGAAATGTTCATTTTTAGGTTGTAAATGAAGATCCATCTTTCTTAACCTGCAACTCCTGTACTTAATCCATTTAAGAAAGCCACTAATTATCGCTAATTAGCAATTAATTAGCATAATTGAGTACATCAACGAAACCTTCGCTAATGGATTTGGTAGGTTCACCCAACTAAGAAAAGTGGATTCTTAAGTGCCAAAACCTGTACCGTGACCCCTTAAGAAGGGGTCAAAGGGGAAGATCGAAAGAACGCGACAGTTTTGTGTTCAGGTACGTAGATTTTAATTAAAATTCTAGTATCTATGATTTTTTTACTGAAAAGACAAACAATGAGAAACTGCATCACTAGTGACTCATGCAACATACTGTAAGTTGTTGGACTTGCTGAACGATTTTGACCATAATGAAGGGTGATTGGGGTATACACACACATGAAGTGACTTCCTGAAATAGAGAGACTTGCATCTCCCATGCTAATGTCTGAATTCTTGTCCCCTTAAAACATTTTGCAAAGAAACTTACATGCATGTTTTGATTGCATTGACAGACTATGGAGTAATATGCCAATTTCTGCTTTTCAGTTTGAAATTAAAATTCTCAATGATTCGAAATTTCAACCAGAAAAAATGCAGAAATTCGCCTTATTTTCTTCATTGCAGGCCGAGCTGATTCCACAGTGTTGATTAGCAATGCACCATATTTTGAATATTAACCCAAACATTATCCAGTTACATACATGCTACATCGAATTTATTGTCTTTGAAAAATTTGGCTATGTACATATTGTAGGCCTATGTCTTCAACAAACAGGAGAACTGGGCATGCAGTGCTCATCACCAGTACAGAGAAACATCTCAAGTGCATCTACATAATTGTACTCATTTTAAGTTGGGTAAATAGTGTATATTTAAAGTAAGGTCTATGCCAAAAGACAATGATTGTGGCATACAAAGTAACGAAAAGAATTATTCCATTTTCCCCAAATATCACTAGGAAGCATTTCCCTGAAACATCATTTTTATCACTGAGTTTTCCTTTTGGTTGAATGCGGTCAAAGCAAATGATGCAAAGCCATGCTTCTGAAATACACGGCTAGCCTCATCATTAAGAACTACAGATTATTTTTTGTGTATCATGAATGTAAATAACGAGCAATTTAGCTGCCATTGCAGGGGTCAAAGTGGAACAAGGTGTTAAAGGTCACAGGCAGCATAAGGTTTTTCCCCACTTGCACCTAATCCTCTTCTTCTGTCCAGTCTGACTCATCAGAAGAAGAGATTGTCATGTCTACATCTTCAGCGTTTTCATCATCATCATTGACGACCTCGCCTTGTTCCGGAATAAGGGTACCTGGCATCTGGGATCCTTCATGCCATATTGGCATGTAACATCCATTTTCGAGATCCCAACCATTTGATGCATCTGGGTGTTGTTGGATTTCAGCAGAATCTGCCTTTGCCCACATTTGTGCAACAAATGCAGCTCGTTTCAAATGCACATTCAGCTCTGCCTCACAAGGGGGAATGGCACTAGCATTTATTCCTTTCAACTTTTCCAATGGATTCTTTGACAAGGACTTTGGTCCATAGCCTTTTTCAAACATCTTGTACCTATGTTCATTTAATGTCAACTTGGTGTTTTCCTTGGCTCCGTACATAGTTGTGGTGAACGTTTGAAGGGTCATCTGGGTTCTTAGACTCTGTTGTTTGTCTGTTGCTAGGCTGTGGAAAGCTTTTTGGGCTTCCTTGTTCTTTTCCAACTTGGCCAATGGTCTGACCTTTCCTTTGCGAACAAATGTGCTGGTGTAGTCACACCCAGTAAATGCATGGAATCCTGGTAGTGCAGCGCATATCTGAGGTCCGAGTACTTCATGAATGTTGGTGCTGCTAATGTATCTCCGGTTGTTCTTGGATGACGTTCCAACATCCATCCATATTGGCGACTTGAACTTGTTGCAGTGATACAACAAGATGACTGCTATATCTGTGTCTGATGCCCGAACGACTATGGCTCCTTGTTTTCTGTCATCATCCACTACCTTGGCATGAAGAACTATCTTGGTGTCAGCCTCTTCATGGTTGTTCCTGCAATCGTCATCAGAATCGTGTCTGAGAATGCCGTTGGCAACATAATAATGATGGGTCTCCCCTGGGATGTCAAGATGTAGCTGACAGTCACCTAGTATTGGTCGATATGCCTTGTTTTGCCACTCCTTCGCCAGGAACTTGGGAAGCTGTGTCTTGAATGATCTCGATTTCAGCGCTTTCTCCATGTCCTTAGGTAGTTTTTGTTCAGGACCAGTAATGGCGAACTCCCGTTCATCTATGCCCCTCCTTCCTCTTTCTGTGTCTTTTAGGGATGGCTGAGGGTAATCATCAAAGATAAGATGGACTTCTTTTTTGCACAACGCAACTGTCTGGATTAAAATACTTCTTGCGAGGCCTCCATAGGTAGCTGGTAGATTCGGAGGAAGTGTATGAAGGAGGAATTGGCCATCAATAATGCAGGCTCTGGTCAATCCAGGACTGGCATCTCCATGAACCTTCGACTCAAGCAGGGTTGAAGAGGGCACTCTTGTCTGTTTTTCGCCATTGTCCCGTCTGTGCTATACATGGACAAAGGGACTGAGTGAGTGAGTGGGAATTCAAAAATGAAAGGCAAGTCCAGATTCCGTTTCGTTGCAAGTATTACGAGGCGGCCCATTAGATCTCTTGTACCCTTGAGTTTCTGTTATTCGTTCGTCCTCTGCTTTATGGTTTCTTGCACTATCATCAGTAAAGGTCTTAAGTTTTGCCTTGGTTATCTTCTCTTCAAATCTCTTTGCGTCAGCTATGCAGGTGTCCAGGAAATCTGATGATGTCGTGCCTGACCGGTCTCTGGTATTTTCAACAGACTTTCACTGATCTCATGGCTGGTGGCCTTCCCTGTGTTGATGTTGAAGAGTTTGTCTTTTGATTCAGATTCTTTATCCATCTCAAATCTCACCCTGTTAACTAATCACAGGTTTTTCCTTTCCTTGATTGAATGCGATGAGTAATACCAAGGGATAAAAACTGCTTGTACTAGCCCCTGCAAAGTTCTGATTTATAATGAAGCCACATGTAGGCCTACAAGTATGCTTTATATCCATAGGTTTACAATGTACAGATGGGGATCTAAAGACTTCTTAAGGGGTCACGGTACAGGTTTTGGCACTTAAGAATCCACTTTTCTTAGTTGGGTGAACCTACCAAATCCATTAGCGAAGGTTTCGTTGATGTACTCAATTATGCTAATTAAATTGCTAATTAGCGCTAATTAGTGGCTTTCTTAAATGGATTAAGTACAGGAGTTGCAGGTTAAGAAAGATGGATCTTCATTTACAACCTAAAAATGAACATTTCAGCATTGGTTTCATACATGTACTCAGTTATGCTAATTATAGCCCTGGTTGAACTGACCCTGACCTTTGACCCCTTCTTAAGGGGTCACGGTACAGGTTTTGGCACTTAAGAATCCACTTTTCTTAGTTGGGTGAACCTACCAAATCCATTAGCGAAGGTTTCGTTGATGTACTCAATTATGCTAATCAAATTGCTAATTAGCGCTAATTAGTGGCTTTCTTAAATGGATTAAGTACAGGAGTTGAGGGTTAAGAAAGATGGGTCTTTATTTAGACCCTAAATATGAACATTTTATCATTGGTTTCATACATGTACTCAGTTATGCTAATTAAATCTAAATTTGGGATATTTTGAGTGGCTCCCCCTAGAGTTGGTACAGGCGCGGAAACTTAAGAATGGCCATTTGATTGTACATTGACCCTAATCAACATGTTGCATGCCTCAAACCTTTTGTACTTGCAATGCTAAACAAAACTCCATGGGCTCCTGGACTATTTGTATATATATGTATATATATATATAAATATATATATATGAATACATATATTTGTATATATATATATATATATATATATGTATAGATATAAAACATAAAAACTATATATATGTATATATATATATATATATGCATATAGATATATATATATATATATATATATATATATATGTATATATATATATATATATATATATATATAGATATATATATATCTATCTCTATATATATCTATATATATATATATATATATCTATATATATATATATATATATATATATATATATACGGATATATATACTATAGAGCTGTTGCGCTACTGACCAGCATTTTCATTCATATTTTTGCAAGACTGTGCTTTTAAGAAAGCACTCGTTATCCCAAGATGGCTGAGAGTTTAATGTCACCTTCATGTATGTGGTTATCGTGAGCTCAATTAATCCATTCTTGTTGTTGGCAAACCATTATACTTAATGATACTTGTTTACGAAGAGGTTTAGCTAAATGATGGTGATATCCATTACAGGGCTGATATTGATTTGAGGTTAATATCCATATGAGGATAATTGCAGCAGAATAATATTATAGACGTGCTATGCAAATGAGACCTGAGTGCTTATGTTTATCATGCCTGTAGGGCTTGCATACCCGTCCTCATTAATGTGCAGTCGCACAAAGATGCAGTTTAAAGGATTAAACATCTAATGATATTTCATTGTATCACTGCATACGTGCATTGAATAAAATGCCGGCGAGTCGTTCATCAACTGGTCATCGAAGTCAAGGGACTGTGCTCATATCTGATTAGGATGAATTGCTTAGTATTGTTGTCATAATTGATAAGCAGCCACATTTTAGCGCACAACAATTTCAATGACTGCCAGTAACTTCCACGCGATGTTATCGCTGTGACGCTATGATATGATTGACTGATATTTCTTTAACAGCAAGTAATATAAGTTTGTACATAGCACAAGCGAAATGACAGGTTTCCATTAAAAAAGCGCTAATGGACACGAAAAATAATATAAACATCGTTGAAGGCATACAATTATCATCATCGGCGTTTTAAATGAAAAAGGGCTGCATTTATTTGTGATCAGAAGTGGCTTTAAAATTGATTCGTTACTATTTGCCCCATCCCCACCCCTTGGGACATGACGTGCCTATATGGGCAATTATTATCCAATCAGTTGCATATTAATGTGAGAGGGGAGTAAGTGAGATATGAAACTTCAATCAATCATGCATAAATGGTTGTACTCAGCAAGTCAATTTCTTCGCTTACCAAGCCAATTACTGGCGGCGCTTTTTAACGTTGTACTGCATGATCACCACTTGTGTGCTTGAGTGTACCCGCAGTCCAATTACTTAATTAGTTAAGTGTTTACAGTGAATAGCCATTTTAGAGCGACGCAACACAAAGAAGTCAAAATACAAAATATACTCATACTTTTACAAACTGATTAAAGTATGGCCATTGCACTAACTACTTTACGATAGATTTCTTGTACGTAAGTTAATTCCTTTTAAAAGGATAACCATTGGAAACATCTTGCCCATAAAGAACTCAAAGACTGAAGATTAATCAAACCATCCGTCTTTCAATACTTATTTTGATATTGATAGTCTCAACATCGAGAACAACGCATTTGTTTCAGCAGCGACTTCATGTTATGAAGATGCTTGCTGGATTTATGTCCATGGACCTAACATCTCAATCACAAATGACCCCAATCAAGGAGAGTAGTAAATCATAGACGATATCGGAAGCAAAGATCTGCTGATCCTGACTGTACATTTCTATATTTATATGTTGTTTCGTGATGGGGAAATTATATGCAAGGTTAGCTAGTCGTCATAAATTATATATGGTTTTCGATTATTTGGCTACAAGGGGAACGGCATGGTTTCAGTTGATGACTTGAATACTTTGAAGATTGCGAAATTATATAACCTCTCCCTAACCTTGATATTAATGACTTGATGAAGTCACCCGTTTGTTCTCAATCGTCTTCTTTCGAAGTATCTTCATAAAACCATAATATTTGATGGATCCAACGAGCCAGATTGGAATGCGGAATGCTTGACCAGACTAGCGGCGGTTATTGGTAACATTCTCGGCCCTACACATTATATTATCACTTAAAAGAATGTTTGATAATGATATTGCGTAAGTGGAAAATGCAAGAATTCCTAGTTGGTGCCGCCCAAAGTTAGGAAATCACTATCTACATTCGATCAAAGATATTTATGCTTATCATGATGCAATAAGCGGTTTTGTGTGCCTATATTTATTACATCTGTCTGTTAAATGGCTTGAGATATATGATTCGCAATTTATTATGCATTAAGATCAAATTAAAATGACATTTAATATCAAATAGTCCAGCAACAATTGATTCAAAATAACTTTCTGCGGATTTGAAAGGTCAAGCACAACTGAAAGGCAACTATTAGATATGTTATGGTATCTAACGTGGTATATCGGTATAACCGAGTTAATGTAAATTTGCATTAGCTTTCTTACCAATATTGATGTTATGTAGGGTGTATTTTAAGGGTTTCGTAAAAGTACGAGTCGATAGGATAATCATCTCGTGGATTTGTATTAACAAATTTCAGTTTATTTCCTCATACAATAGAACAGCAGAAATGGACGCAGCATCGTTTTCTGATGACTCTGAGAGCCTAGCTCAGGGAGGGCCATTCAGCGATAGTTTGATATTTCTTAACTTAGTGCAGCAATTAAACTCAGAGACTTTTTCTTATGATGCTGATACTATCAAATATATCCATTGCTGAACATTCGTTTCATCTGATATACAGTTCAACAGTTGTTCTATGGTGCGTTGAGATATATGAATTACCTGTACTTTCTGGCTCGACTTCCAGTTGTGTCCAATATATTCCTCGGAGATTTATTTAGCGAATTGGCAATGAGTAACAAATAAAAAATTCATATGGAATTGTTTCAGATCTTCTGTGGGAATGGAACTCGACAGATGCGTAGCTCGTTATGGCGATGGATATAAAGTTTTGGTGTCTAGCCAATTAAGATATGATGTTCAAGAAAGTCTGATTATGTATTTACGTGGAACGCATTGTCTACCGTTCGCCTTTGTTATATTAATATGTACCAAAGTGACCCTGTTCGTTTTTCAAAATTGCACATATACCACCAAATAGAGTTCTTCCTTGTAGGTGTGTGGTGAACAAATGCAGATTTCGATCCGTCTAATGCCGTCTAATATCTTTTTCAATATCACGTCTAAATTGGGGGCATGGTAGATGACTCATTGCATCTATGCTAGGCGAGATTTGTGGATTGGATTAAATACCCTTAAGATAAAATTACAAAACGCCGTGCACGTTGCAGGTATTTTTGATTTGTAGGAGTAGACAGACTCCTATATCTGATATAAAACCAGCCGGCAGCACATTTTACAGCATCTCTCATGAAAAAATCTGGTTTGTGGGCTATCCCTTAACCTATATCACTGCGGTATCGAACCGTTCTACTACATATATGTAAATGGGTTATCCTTGTCAGACAAAATTTGTTGCCTCAGAACAACGAAACTAAAGCGTCTATCTTTACATTAGTATATATAGTATTTTATAATCAAAATGATTGCCATCATTAATGATAACGCCCGACCATGGAAAAGAATATTGCTTTCATCTTGCGCGCTTTAATGTGGGAATGACGATCGTTTCAGCTACTTTGGGTAATAACGGCTTATAATCATCATCTATCAGATATAAAGCTATTGATAGCGATATATATGAGGCAATAAAATCCTCTAACTACTGGGTATTATTAGCCAAAGTATCTAATTGACCAAGACTGATTTCTAAGCAGTGTTGGTAATGAAACAACGCAAAGTCAATTGCTACACAATCATAAGAATTGAATGCATGAAACAATGCAAACAAGATCGCACACTGTTAGCAAGTTTATCAGGCTACAGCCGCTAATTTACTGTTCCTGTATGTGCAAATTTAAACCAATTAATCTGACTCAAATAGACAGAAGCTGTTGGCCTTACAATATGTAGAATCAGCATCGGCCAGTATGAAAAGCTGCATGTATGTTGTGTGATATGAAAGCACAATTACCGGCCGTTGACTACATCAACAGCAAAAAAGACGTTTACCTATTTGAGCAAAGACAAAACGTAGAGGATGCATAAAATTATATATATATATGTATATATATATATATGTATATATATATATATATATATATAACATATATATATATATATATATATATATATATATATATATATATATATATATATATAATATATATATATATATATATATATATATATATATATATATATATATATATATCTATATATATATATATATATATATATATATATATATATATATATATATATATATCATCATATACTAGTTGCACATCTAAATGCCGTCGTTTGGTTGTATATAACTTACGAGTCTTTCGAACTGATTCAGGGATAAACGATTCTAAATCAGATCTGTATAACGCATGCAAGTAATAAGACAGTACGTATGTATCCATTTGTGTAATAGTGATGGGTCTTGGTGCACATGCAACAAATAACTATATAGTCTAATGATTCAAAGATGATGCAAATGTTCGAATTGTTATCGCAGATCACACATGAAGTGACGCAATACGTATATACCATCGAGCATCCGCAAAGCATTTATGGTGCGTCCTGTATTGTGTGATAGTCTGTTCGTGCTTGATTCTGTGTGAGTGACTGTGCGAGTCAATTTACATAGTTATACTGCAGTAGTATATGGCACCGCTGGCGTACAATATGCTGTTGTTCGGTGCGTTATGTTATGTGAATAACTGTGTTATATATATAGGATATTGGGCAAAGATGGAATAATTTCGACACAGGAAGCCGTCGGCCTCACAAAGTTGTGCATTAGCACCAAGACGCTTAATTATTTTGCACCATACATATTGGGTAATTTTATCGTACAGTTCAATATAGATATCGAATATATTATCTGTCCACGATACAGCAGGAATGCTGAACAAACGTTTTATGGTACTGTTAAATAGATTATTTTCTAGTAGAAAGAATGTCGTAAAGTCCACAATAAAGTAGCCTGGCAAACAAACGCATTGTACAATTGTACAATCAGGAATTTTGAAGAAGATCATTGATTTTCGTTGCGGCTTTCCACTTATAACAATGCGCTCTTTTACAATATGTGTCCGGAAGGCATAAAACCCCAATGCCATCGATCGCATCGTGGCAGTTAATTCCCAAAATACCTATACCATCGATCTATGCCGCTGAATAGCTACCTCATAAGCGCGGCAATCCTGAACAACACACATTAGAACAGTTGGTTATGTAATTTATTTGCATTTAGAGAAGTCAAGTATATATCCGATATAAGCTGACCATTATTTACCATTACCATGTCCTGATGCGTTAATTGCAAAGCCAAAATATTCAACTGATACTGCACATCGTCAAGGCTCAATCAATAAGATAAGATAAGATAAGATAATTTATTAGCCCTATTCGGGAATTTGCTTTACAGTCTACAATTGACTCGTGTCTCTCTGTCACTCTCCTCGTGTCCCAGCCCCTGCTAGGCCCGTGTTTTGGCAGGAAAATTCCAGATGGCGCTGGAAGACGGGTGCTGTGATGAAGAAGCAGTGACCCGCAGATATCGAGCAGTTCCTTCCTGGTGTAGGACAGCATATGCTTTATTTGCACACGGTCGTCACATGATCGGCAACTCACGTTACATATTGATGTGGTGGTCAGAAAGACGGCTGGTCGTTTGGTGACGTTGATGTAGTTTCCAAGGTCGAAGAGTGGAAAGACACTGGAAACAGGACCAGGCAAAGCACGTGGCTTTCCTAGAAGCGAAGCGCGTAGTTGAGCAGCGGGAAAAACACAATGTCCCTTTCTGGGCAGCTGATGAGAAAGTCCAACAGATTCAGATATATCCTTTGATTCAAAGATGTTGTAGACGATCTTATTCACACACTGCACTAAAAACACAAGCCCAACAAAGGCCAAAACACGAAGAAAATGACAGAAAAACACGAGCACACACTAGACTGCGTGTCGCCGCGGTGCAGCGCCACCTACCGCGTACAATGTAATGAAATAACTAATATAACCACAGCCTACTTTTACTATAAAATGCCATTGTAGACGCTTACATGCAACGCATTTATTTAAGGATACTTTAAATCAATACGGCAATACTGACAGTGGTAATAGATGTTGATTTTGTAAATGGATCCCGTGAGCTACCGAATTAATCAAGGTAGCATTTATGCAGAATGACCTCCATAGCTATATTACCAAATAAAGGTAATCCAAGAATCATACCATTTGCCATTCCAATCAAAAGCTGTTAAGTACCGTTATGTCATGTAAAACTCGCATATTCCGTATCATTTCATGCTGATTACCGATGTGGTAGGCGAGTCTATAAAGTCACATTCTGCCCTGCAATAACACGTACATCGTCGCACTTAACAGATGCTTTATGAGATCCTAGTGGAACATAGCTGGCCATAACCAAATGATCCAAGACGGGTATACCTCTATGGAGCAGCTACAGTCATGGATGCCATATATAATGATTGGCTATGCCAATACTGAATCTCCGTAATGCAGACAGACAGACTGTATGGAAGCAGGCAAACCCATCAGAAGTCCTGTAGCCAGCCGTGTAAAAAAAACTTCAAATAGGAAGTAAAAGTTTCTGTGATGCATGTTACATCTAAACCGCCTAGCTAAAACAACCACATGATTTTATATTCTGTTGCTTAAACGGATGCGTACAGAATTAAGTGGTAAAAAAACATTAACCTTCAATTAACTTATGGATCATAATACCGAACGTCATTGGAAGCACACGGGCGTGATTATCCGCGCTTTGATGGAGAAAAGTGTCATGATCTTTGTGATCCAAGGCCACTCTAAAGCTGATTTGTCATTACGTCTTGCACTTCGGAGACGTTTTGAATCAGTCTTTTATTTTCTACCTTGCTGGTGCATGCAATTTATATTAAATACAAATGCCACCTCATTCATAATATTTTATTGAATTAATGCACATAGTATAATTATTATTGCCACTTTCACATGAATATAAACAAACATTAAATAGAGCTTTGGTGTCTTGTCTTATCAAGTTCTACTTCCTTATCGGAATGGATGCAAAATAACGTCACACAATGAGAATACGATATCACTTTAAACTACAAGATTCTGTTGGGAATTGACAATTGGTTCAGTTATTCCTTCTGATAATAGCTTATAGTCACACATAAGATATTAATGTGATGAAAGCAATATAAATGAGACAGTGTCACCTCTAACGGCTATGTATTAGGCAAAGTATCTTATTGACCAAGAGGTTTATTGGACTAATTTCCAATCGAAATATGGTTACGGAACATCTGAGAGCCAATAGCTACCCATTTAGGAAGTAGGACTGTGTGTAGTAATAAAAGCACGAGAATATACTATGAGAACATATGAGGAGGTTATTGGGACCAGCTAATTATCTGCGCTACCATGCTACTGATTATCATGCCACGATTACCAATTTGCTGTACACCGCTTATATATACATTGGATTTAGTATCTGCATGTTTGCCATAATATATTGCACCGTTTATCTTAAGAGCATGAACACGCCATCACTTGTCATTGACGGAATCAGCAGTGGAAACAACCTGAAACCCGGGGTGGTTTCTCGTGAAAGTTTTGAGTTGACGACGAAGGTTTGGTGTCTTGTGTTATCAAGTTTTCGTTCACATTTCATGATTTCTTGTAACCTCACTTCGATGCAAATAGTATTCGTAAAGACTCACACTGAATGGGTATACGAAATTTTATATTCCATTGATCGATGTTCCTACGCTTTAAACTATGCATACTAGTAGACTAGAGGAAGTGCATGTTATGATTTAGTTGTTAATGTTACTAGATTTAATAAAATTGTATCAATTAACCTTGTACACTGATGCCAGCCTGCTTATATCAACATGATTTACCGGCATTGATAAATCATCAGCGCTAATAACCAGTTGGGTCTTCATGACCATAGGAGAAGCTATTTAAAGAAGGTAAGCATTCATGTAAATACGCCGTACCTGAACCACTTAAGAACTATTTTTCAGCGATTACCATATTTTCCGATATTGATAATGATTTTGGTCTCTTATGATGATTTGAATTATTGCTCGAATAGATCACTTAATTACATAGACGAACGACTATATCAGAGGATGCGATATTAGTCTCCACATGCTTTTTTGCAATATTTCGGTCATTTCAACCAGGTTTTTGAGTACAGCGGTGAATGACATGCAATAATACATCTAATCTCAAATTTAAGTGATCACTTATTCTGGTTCTGTGTGAAATAGTATTTAGTCGAACATCATAGGCACATTAGATGAGCGAAGTATGTGGCGGATGTAAGCTCCCCATTTTCAGGCGAAGGGACATAAAAGCACACTTGAAGGCTAAAGCCGTTTTTCTGGTCCATATCCAGTGTATGGATGATAATCAGACAAATCCCACGACACAATCTATATGATAGTCTACTGGTATGACACGATGATGATATTTTCTTAGTAATAGAATAAATAATGATTCCTTGAAGAAGGCGTAGCTTTCGACATACCAATCCAACAGCTACCAAAGAGAACCGTGGCACTGTGCATATTTGCCTCGATCAGTGCATGAGTATTTGTCAACTGCTTGGATGATCGGTTATTTGATTGCTGTTGATTTAAGAATTAGGAATCACCAACACCTTAATACAAAAAACTCTGTCCCATCTACAATACTCCATAAATATAATGCCATTTAATAATTAGAGAGTGTCATCAACCTAGCTTTTTTTTCTATAGTATTGGTTCTATTATTACTATTGCTATGATTGCTGGTATTGTTGCTGCAACTGCCGATGGCTATCATGGTACCAATGAGTAAGCTGGAAAACGACAGCGAAATAAGACGTAATAAAAATATTCCTCAACACCATTATACTTAATACGCGCATAGATTAATGGCGACATGACACTGTTATACATTTGAAACGAGTACACCCGATAAAGGTGTGATCAACATTGCGTCTAACATTGCGTTGGGTTTTGTGTTACTACATACGACACTACACGCCGGGCTTTTATCTTGTATGAGCAGAATTCTATGATAATGATTTATGCAAGCGGTACATATTTCTATTCTGTCGTTTATATCAGATTTCATCGATATATATGTCTCAACACGTTGAACTTGCAATCATATCCAGTGATATGCTGTTGAGAAGCGTATATGCCCTGAAGCAGTACTTGTGCTCTACAAGACAAATAAAACATGAACAATTTCACTGGGTATGATCATAACTGCTGACATGACGGAGTTTCAGATAATTCGTCAAATCATGTGGTTTATATGCATGTATGCAGGCATGTATGTACATATGTATGTATGTACGTATGTATGTATGTATGTATGTATGTATGTATGTATGTATGTATGTATGTATGTATGTATGTATGTATGTATGTATGTATGTATGTATGTATGTATGTATGTATGTATGTATGTATGTATGTATGTATGTATGTATGTATGTATGTATGTGTGTGTGTGTGTGAATGTATGTATGTATGTATGTATGTATGTATGTATGTATGTATGTATGTATGTATGTATGTATGTATGTATGTTTGTATGTATGTATGTATAGATATAGTATGTATGTATTCATGTATGTATGTATGAATGTAAATATGCATGTATGCATAAATGTATGTATGCATAAATGTGAGTATTACATGCATGCATGCATGCATGTGTATATGCATAAATGTGAGTATTATATGCATGCATGCATGTGTGTATGCATAAATGTGTGTATGTATGTATGTATGTTGTTTGTAAGTATATATGTACGTATGTTTGTATGTGTGTATGTATCAATGTATGTATGTATGCATGTATTACACAATTGCTTGATTTATTGTAATTCGTCAGTCATTGTGTTTGTAAAGTAAATATCAAGCGACAAGGACACCATGCGATAACAAACGATATTTGCTTGTAATTTCGCTCCAAGTATTTTATAGCCAGATTTTATAGCCAGCATAGTATGTGCATCACATCTCGTGTTTTTGTGCGTACGCTCCCTATTTTCCGGTAAATACACATTTACATTTTTAGTGGGAAGAATTCTTAATCGCATATTGTTTTATGGAATGAGGGTGCTGACTATGTATTCTTACAGAATTCACCTGCTGGAGTTAGGTCAGACCTAGCTAGCTCATCTTGCACGATTCTAAAACAGCGATCCAATAAATGGATTAATTAATAATTGGTTCAGTCGGACTATCAGTTCAGTTATGAATATTGTGCTGCTTGTGATTTATGGCAATACATAATGTAATACAATCATGCAAATGCTTCGTTCAGAGCTTCAGGAGCTTAAGATTCCAAATGATAAGACCTACATGTGACTATGCCTTATATATGTCCCTTTGTCGTATGTGATGTTGTATGCAAAAACAAGTCCTTTGTTATCTCCTCAGTCAATCAGCAGATTTCGGTATTTGGCTGCATAAACGAAAATACAGTTTCTCTTTGATACTTCTTATAGTTTTTATAATTCACGTACACATCAGCTGGGCGTAATGTTGAGGTAGAAATATGCTCACATTATACGACCATAGCACTAATGATCGTGACAATCTGTAATATGGTAACTGCAACATATTGCAATCCACAACGAGTCTTAAATGATGAATTTGAGAACAGATTTTCTGTCGTAATCGCTTTGTTACGTTACTAACATGCTTCCAAAAGACGATTTCTACGCAAATCGGAATACATAAGTAAAGCCTACAAAACCTATTGATATATTGGCGTTCACTCGCATTATTCGGCAGTCATGCGTTGTCAATTAGAAAATGCCTGATACTCCTGCGCAATTTCGAACTTGATAATCATGGCAAATAGAGAGTCGGTTGTAATGCTATTGTGCCGTCAGTATGCAAAGATCGATCATATGAGTTTCCTGTGCGTTTGGTTGATGTTAGATGATGCTGTTGGTAATAGGAATTTGTACAATTGGTGTTGATTCGTGTATCGTAGATTTGCTGTGTGTATTCGTGTGTATTGCTGATAATTTCGAAAATTGTCGTTTATCCCATTCCGTCACAATGTTCGGGGGACTTTCGTCATGGCTTCACCGATTTAATGTTGTGCATTAACAAACAACAGGGGAAGTAATGCTCTGTTAAAGCGGTCAATACAAATCGCGAATGGTACAGAGCAACATATTGATAGATGCATTCTGCTATTTATGCATAATGTATCAGAATGCCAAATAATACATCATGTTCTTAGGAATAACAGTTGCCTAATCAACTAACATAGCAATCACCAGATATATTATACAACAATATCAATACATGGCAAACCTAAAATTCCAAGCATGACACCAGTAACTAAAGTCGCTGACCCGATGACTGAGATTTTTAACGATGTACTCTACCTATGATAAAGCTGTGTTGTACTGTATCGAAGCATGCAAACCTATGAGTGAATAATTTTGTCAATGAGACACCGAACGCATTTAATGTTCCGTGGTATTGCTATTAGTTTTTATTTATGTGATGAATGTTGGGTCTCTTGCATGAACTATAAAAAAGCATGCAATCACCGCTTCAGAAATACGCCGTCATAAAGGCGTTTACGACAGGACAACTGCAAATATTTAGTACTTCTCAGCTCGACTGCATGCTATCAGACTCGGCAAAGTTCTCGCCTTTGCAAGCGAGCAGGGTCAACAACTAACTGTAATGATCTGATGTGGTGTCGCAAAACCACCTTGTGGTAGCAAAGAACGTTACAGGCCATTTTTTTCGTCTTATTTCATTTCGATGACTCAGTGAGCGATGATGACTGATGCGAGCGAATTGCTGTAGTCTTTGAAATATTTCTCAAATAATCCGTATGGCTCCTCGTGCGGTAGACGTTAGACACATGCTGTGAGTCGATGGCACCGACACCGCCGTTACACCAAGTTATGCAAATTAGAAGTACAGTCTTCCGATGCATCAAATAACTATAACAAGTATTGTCACAGGATGTATGCGTCGGACGATTTTGGTACGCATGGAAGAGTTTGGGTTTTACGAGACCAGTCATTTGACGTCATTTGTTCAGCAAAGGAACATCCTGCAATTACATTAAGTACGCCAACTATGGCTCGTTGTTTCAGCCATTGTAATTGTTTAAGATATTTGTACCCAAATCACGGCACCGAAATACATTTGCAAAGCTTGCAGTAATATTGTAATGTGGCAACTTTATTTAAAGAGTGTTTAGCTTCACTCTTTGCTTTATTATCCAACGTCAAACATTGGAGGTTCGCAAGCATAACGCTCGCAGAATATAACCTAATCCCATAATAATACATGGACTTTGTGCGAAGTGTGTGGTATCTGGATACCTAAAGACCAAGAGCCAGCGTATTATAGCTACTCTTATTGACCTAAGATTTGCGATTATTTCTTTTTCCCACTGTTCAATGAGCCGGAAGGTGCCAAGAGTTTAGAGTTTATAGCTTGTCCAACTCTGCCAAATATTCCAGAAAATGTGCACCACAGTCTGTTAGTCAGTCTTTCTAGTAATAAGAAGAGGGTGGAATACTCCTAATGTTGTTTGTAGCGGCGTTCAACATACTGTAATGTCAATCCTAATTGGCGATGTTTACATGGCAAATGTATTAGTACGAAATTAAAATCAGGAAATCGATGACATCGATATTTTGCAGTCAAAGAGAGTCATATATTGCAATTGATAATCTTTCCATGTGATGGGAATACACAATGCAAAGTTTCCGACGCGAGCAGTGGTATCTTAAAAGAAAATATCTGCGTTAGGTCTTATCTAATAGCAGCACATGTTAATAGCTTCATTTTGTGCATTGGCATCTAATAGATCTATAGATGCGATAAACCTGATGTTGTGACAGAGCACTGAAAGCATCAGCACTAGTTACAAGATTTTAGACTACTATAGAATCAGACACCAAATCAGCCGAATAAGTAAGTCAAACTTGAAGTTATAATATATGGAAATTTAAGAAGGTTATTCCAATACAGTGTGCATAGTGGGTATTGACGACTGTAGTCAGTGTGATCGATCCGAGGTTTCATGCATTAGATAAATGATAAATTTCGAATAAACAACTCAATTCCGTTACTTTCATTCATTAACCCATATTCATTATTTACGCAGTTTTATGCTTGAAGGAAATCTTTGTCACATTTGTTCAGACTCTAAAGAGCACATAAAACTTCTGCACCGGATCTGAGCTCGATAGTATCACGGAAGACAAATTCGAGCTCGGTAGTAGATAGTAAAATGGTGCCACTCAATTTCCCTCTGGCTTAATTGGATTCTATAAAGAGCATAACGCTATAATATTGCTAGTATTCTTCGATAACCCTATGACATAGCTTTACAAGCAGTTTCAACGTTTTTCTACCGTCTGCTTTGTCTTAGAAAGTGCTGTAGTTGCCCATCAGGGCAGGCATATAGAGGCACTTGAGAGTATTACAAAAGTAAATATTGGAATTTCCTATATATCAAGTGGGATAATGGATCGTATTCTAGGCGATGCATGCATAACAATGTTAACGGTTAACGCTCATTGTATTGTAGTCAGAGAGTCAGAAGCTAATTTTTGACGAACATCAAAACAGAGCACTAAAGGCATTGCTGATTCAATGTAGGGCGAGAAAAGTGCTTTGCACTTCATAGATATTTAGATCACCCATCACGATGTTTTAAAACACCCCAAGGTGGCCTTTGGAAAACATCATAGCTAATGCACATCTGCCAATCATAGGAGTGTGCTCAATAAAACATGCACTAAGTTTATGACCCGTGATTTTATGGATTGTGTTTTTGCGGTGGCCACATCATCTGAAACAATTCAGGATGCCTTACTGGTAACGAAACTAAATGCTGCTGGAATAACATGCGCGAGTGGGATTTCTGTCAATAATGTACTACTTACATTGTGATTATTGGACCTGGCTTTCTTCCTGCAGAAGCTCTCATGTTTTATGTAAATTCTGCTGCGTCAATTTAATGGCAAAGCCCAGGTAAAATGAACGGAGTGACGTTGCCTTGCTCTTAGATCTATTTATCATGTGTCATAGCTTTGCCCAGTTAAATGATGGGTCATAAACAGGCCAAAGCAGCAAATGTGTTACTGTCTATGTAACGAGAGCACTGATATGATGTTGTCTGCATATCCCGTTGGCTTGTCAACATGGATAGACGCAAATAGTCGCAATGCGAGCCAAATATTTATTGGTAAATATGCGTCATCATCACAGTGATGATGCAATATTGCAAACCTCATCGTTATTGTCCATAGTAATCATTGTTTCGTAAAAACCATTTTGGGTTATTTTCACCATATTTTGCATTTGTGTCAATGGTATCAATGCCACATTGCTATAAACAAGATATATTAGATATATTTCAAATGCGAATAAGTTTGTGTCTTACAGAAGACGATTATTCACATGACCTTGTGGTTGAACTAACTGGACCTCGGCATAAAAACTGTAATACTTGCGCATCAATTTAACAACATATGTGTTCTTTGAAATTGCAAGCAATGACTTAAGCTATACGTCTGTCAGCGCAATAAGTATGTTTAGCGAATACTTACCACGCAGCATTGAAGGCCATTTTATTTCAACAAAATTCTACTGTGATAAAATCGTCGTAATTTGATTCCATGGCATTTTCGAACATGCTATTTGTAAAATCGATGAACCCACCAATTTTATGGCCTGTACAAAGTTGGTATGCTTTATATCAAAACTAAACCCAAATATGACCCAAACTATAATATTGAATTGTTCATGCGCAGATACTTTATTTCGTCGCTACTCATTCGCTCATATGCTTTCGAATGCAAATACTACAGATCATATACTGAATGACCACAATGTTCATAAACAGTAGGAGCGGCACCAAATAGCTTACCTATGCTTCTTCAAACACATTGCCTCGTTGTAATCTGAATAATTCATTCAAGATGTCATCAGCCGAAAGAAAGGCAACAAAGGGGTGGTGACCGAACCTTTATTGATAGACAATGCGTCTATGGAAAACTATGGCAATACTTTGGAACGGTGCGTTATGCCGTGTAACATGATGCTTATCCATTGTGAATGCTAAGGTTAAACATGCATGCCATATCGTATATGGCAAGTAACCTGATAGTGTCCTTGGTCATTTCTTACGACCACCGCCCATTCAATGGCTCCGAGAAACGAACGGTTTGTTTGAATCGGTAGAAATCGATAAATATGAACATTGTATATGATGATAATATATTTACTCTGCATGACACCTCTTGGTTTGCTCTATGTTCAATCTTTGGTTTGAGTGCACGATTCAACCTCCCTATTGTGCTAGAGTGATTGATTGATGGGTATATTTATTGCTGATTGGTTGATTTAATGGTTAACTGGTTGAAGGATGGATTGATTAAACGTTTGATTTCTTGTTTGTTTTATTTATCAATTGTCATGATTAATTGAGTTTTCTGCATCGTTACATTAGTATAGTATTTGCAATCATATCGGGCTTTTGGCAGCCGAGTGGTAAAAACCAGTCACTTTATTTTGACCTGCAAACTTGGCTCCTCTTATCACTTCAAAGCTGAATATACCAAGCGTAGTAAAGCGCGCGAGCCGGTTAGGACCTGACGTGATTGGTTTTACGTTATTGATGACATGGTGTTGAGATGAT
Organism: Urechis unicinctus; assembly: GCA_034190875.2. Taxonomy (NCBI): domain Eukaryota; kingdom Metazoa; phylum Annelida; class Polychaeta; order Xenopneusta; family Urechidae; genus Urechis; species Urechis unicinctus. The sequence continues at coordinate 54,422,377 of CM067350.1, read as the reverse complement.
AATCCTGCCCAGTACGAGAAAATCGGTAGGTTGGTACATTTGGTGTGTGTGGCTGGCTGATAAGCCAATGGTGCCAGGCTTAATTCTGCGGAATACTTAATCGCTAAAACCGTTCGATAGCATGCCTCTTGAAGCTACTCGCAAATGGCCCAATTACTCATGAGTATTTATAATTGCATCTTTACAACACCAGATAGCAACTTATGGGCTACGTCTCTGTATAACATGGTGCTCTGATATGTTTAACATTCCCCATGTTGCACTTAGTATGCTGACGAAATGATTTCATAACAACATAAAACATATCTCATTTTCGATCGGATTATTTCTCAAATCGAACAAGTCATTAAGTCATTTTTTAAACAGTCAGCCGTTTGAAATTGGTTATCATGGTACTTCTTGCTCTAATGTTGTAGCAGACAGAATGATATATCACAAACGCCATTGCCCGCATTATAATTAATTTATTCGGGACTTTACACTTTCTAAAACTGTACTTCGGAAGACGATTCATTAGAGTTTAATGTAATCCATTACTTGTCAAGACATAACAGGGAGCGCCGAGTCAGCGGTCTTTGCAAAACCCTCAAATCTGTCCGCTTCCTATAAGTTGCCCGTATTATTTGGGATGCGTGTCCCTATGATTGATCAGCAGGTGGTGCACTTTGTGTAACAAAACACATAATGCTGAGCACAACCAACACGAGATTATATTCCGGTTTTTATCATACAAATCACATTATACAAGTCTCTCGCAACATATATGTCATATGACAGAGGAATCGATCTTATACGTGAACGAGCGACTTGATATGTACTCTAAAAATAGCACTGATAATTCCAAATAATTCTATATCGGATAAAGACACATGTGAAACTCGTATAAATATTAAGTCTATGTTGTTGATTGAGCCGTTTTAGTAGGTAAGCATTTAGCAGTCATGAGATGACATGAAGAGCATATCCTTTATCAATTTGCAGTAAGATCTTATATATGTCTTGGTGATATACGTTAATAATGATGCATTAAGCCGACTGCAATATAACTGCGTATTCAATAAGCCAGGGTTTCAATCAACGCACCTCGCATATTTTAGCTTTATCACATGCATACTATCAATAGGTGTTTTAATCCTGTTAATAGGCATATTTTGGTCTGTGCATTACACAAAGAAGAATAGATTATATGTGCTGAGGAGAACAAATGCAATCGGCTCATTCATATACAGTGCAAGAGGCAATATTCTCGGTGATACTTGTGTGTAATGGATCTCACTATACTGCCACTTCCCATTGAGTTCATGCTTACTGTTTGCAATGCACATATATTATTTATTTCTGAATGAATAATAAGCTTTTCCGTTGAGTACGAATTATCATATAATTACGAGGCGAATGGGATCTCTGAACAGCTACAATATGCAGATCCATTTGTTTTACCCTTAGCATCCACGAGGTAAACTGTTGTAACAAAGTGTAGTGTTACAAAATTGTATTTATGCTGCAGATATATATAGCCCATTGGCTGATATCAAAAACACATTGGTTTGTGCAAACTCGTGCTGTCAACGCAAATTAAACTAGAATTAAACATTTGCTCTTGATATTTACTTAATTTATTTTAAACATAAAGACGTTGTTCAGTCGAGCTACTGGTAATCGTGAAAATTTTTACAGTCTTCACGCACAGACTACATGCGCCAATTAGTAACTTATCCGTATCATTACTGGCGACAGGATTATATTATCACCACGACTGCGATGGTATATTGACGTGTTCACATTTGAAAAGTACAATCGTCTCTCAGCTGTACATATGCCTGATGCTTTCTAACCATAGTGCTGACATTGGGTGATGAGTTGATCAACACCTAATTTGCCCACCTCATCCCCATTCATCTAGATTTTTGCCTTCAGGCCGTCTGGTAATCGACACAGCATAACACCATTCAATGTAAAGTCAGACCTATCTATCTATATAATGTTTAGATAAATATATAAATATATACATACATTATTATATCGGATATATATATAATATATAGTTATATATATATATATATATATATATATCTGCATACATACGCCGATATTTGTATATATTATTCGTTATATATATATAATATATATATATTAATGGACCAATTAGATCGGATATGCAATCAGTTGATTTCGGTGATTTTCTGTTCTCGCCGAGGGGCCAATCTTGTGTCTCAAATTGAGCCACTCTCAAAGGGGGTCTGTCTGCAGTTCTATTCAGTTTAAGCTGATGTGATGCCAAAGGGAATGGCGAGGCAGTGTATATAACAACATTGGCGGACCTGTACCCAATATTGCATATTCTCTTAATGATTTAGCGCTGCCTTTTCTAGATCATGTGGTTTTGAGTTATCGACACCCAAGTGGATTTACATTTCTGAAGCATTATGCAAGTTACCAGCAATAACAGATTGTGGTCACATGTCAAACATGCCTGTGTTTCGGAGAGGCACTAAAGCCTGTCATGATAGGCATTTTATGGCCAACAGTAAGGATATTTAAAGCTTACCATATACATAAGCATTGACCAAGGTGTTTATGAAGCTATGAATCATCCGATCAGCATCATTTTACGGCATGCTGGTGATACTAACGAGAGCTTAACCCACCCAGAAGGTGTTTTGATATTTTAAGAACACTAAACATTTTAGATCCTGTGGAGATACATCTATCTATATACTGATGCGCCTTTTCTATTCAATCCATAACGTCTCCTATTCATAGAACAAAAGGGTATTATTCACTTGTCGACGCTATCCACAAAAGCGGTGTTCAAATCAAAGACAGGATCGTTTCAACAAACTGAACTAAATAATGTCTCGTGAGCTCAGTGTACAAGAATCTAAACGTGGTCCTAAAAGCAGGCGTTTTGCCAATTTCTTGGGGAATCGGGCCCATTGTTCAAATTCCTATTGTCAACAACGTCAAACAACATCGACCAAACGCACAGAAAACGCATAATCTCTACTGTACACGAGGTAGTTGAGTATTCCAATGATGTTCCTTAGCAGACAAAAACGACTTGTTGCAGGCTGTGATTAGTTGGGCCTGATGCGGTCGACAATTTCCATACTGCCTTTCGCACACATGAACAATAAGCAGCTGTCAGTTCCCGTGTCTTTTTTTTAATGACTAATGCCAGGTTATTGTGGACTGTCCTGATAAAGTATACAATGCACATACAGGCAATGCAATGTTAGATTGAGCATTGCTCTTTGTGACATTGTTCCCGTTACGTTTATTAAATGTGAACAAATAGCAAGATTCTAATACCAAAGAGTATTGACATTAATTATTGCCATGCTTTGTACATGTAGCCATGCTGTTGATGGAAATTGAGAGCAATCAGCCAGCAGGCTCAGTTCGGGATAACGCACTGCCCACCGACGCTCTATTTGCCATGATAATCACGTTCGAAATTGCGCAGGAAAAAAATCAGGCGTTTTCTGATAGACACGTATACCCACAAATGTGTAGGCCAACAATAGAGCAGTGTACTGATGCTTTGTAGTAGCCATGCTTGTGAATTGAAAATCGCTCATTAACGCAATGCCACGCATATATGTCGGCAATCAATGTTCCGAAAGCAGGTTATCGCTTTGTACAAAAACGCACAATCACGATCATGAAAAAAATCAGTGTTTGTCAAATCTCAGGTTTTGAAGATAAGCTTTGAACCAATTATGTCACAGTTTCACATTTTGGTCCGCCATATTACAGATCGCTATTGTTATTATCTGATAATTAGTGCATATTTCTACCTCAGCATTACACCCCACTCATGTGTAAATACATTACACAGCCTGTGTGAAATCAAATATACGGTACACACTCATGACACAAGCATACAGGATACTAGGTCATCGGGGTGGACATGGAAATGGAATAAATATGAAAGCGATGAGCTATTACTTTTGTTGGTCAAGTCGTTCTGGTTGTATACAGATCGGTGACAATTTCGAAATAAAGACTGCATGTTATTTTAATCGATTACTTTCTCTGTGACTCATCTGTCACAGTAGGCTAGCGACTGCCCTTCCAGGCTATAATTCAAGGCAATCGGGTAGACAAGGAATACATGGTTATTAGATTCTCTCATTTCAAAGCGTTTTGCTGATACTAGGAAACATGTTAAGCACTGTAAATGAGGCACCGCGAGTTCTCTGCGTCTCTTGGCTCCATAACAGGGCAATTTACGGGGATAAAGAAACAAAAGAACCCACAAGAAAAAAATGTAATACCCTTTTTTTCCCCCCCTAGGAAGTCACTGACTCCCCACTTTTCGAGTTACCGACTCTTCCGATTTTCGACTCCTCTCCTCCCGCCAGATCAGATCTATAGATTATATCGATAGATATAGAAGATATATAGAGAATATATATGTGGTATATATGTGTGTAATATATCTTACATAGATAAATGTATCAGATCGCTACCGTTATAATATATATTTACTGATATATATGAGCTATATATAGATATATATATATTATATCATATAAATGATATATGATGGTTTATTAAGATAATATTACCATATATCTTATCTATGTATATATGTATATATAGTTTATATACATGTATATATATCGCTTATCTATAGCTTTGATATATATATACTTACAGAGATGTGATGCCCTTCACGATAAGGTGTAGGAACCAAACAGATTGGAATATACAAGCACTAGTCTAGCTATATAGAAAAAGTGGGGAATTGGCACGGCATTTGTAATTGGCATTCTGATCTTATTAGAGCATGATTCATTATTGGGGATGATCTTTGACCGTCGTTAAGACGATGTCGATTATTTCAGAATCATCTAGTGGAAATGTCCATTCGGATCAGTGAGTCAGGTAACTCAGTGTGATGTGTTCATGAAATAGTTAGTATGTCAACGAGGTACCACTCTAGATATAAAATTTAATCCAGTTACGTAACAGCTTCATTAATGAGTGTCAACATATGTTCACATCGTTGCTTTTTTCAGTGTAGAAACTGCATTGTTCTGGTGATGACAAAGCTTACCTACAGCTTACACATTATCAAAAGTTTATGGATATTCCGTGTCGAACATCCGTTGAACAAGCCAGAATATATGCCAGCATAATGATATTCAGTAAAACAGTGAAGATGTGCCATTAACTGCTAAGGAGCTTATCGTGCCATTTTCTGCTGAATATATTTGAAATAGCGAAAGCTGCCTGCCCCAACGATCATTAAATCCTCAACAAGGCAGCGGTGTATAGATTATGATATCGCATGGACGCCCATGATTAACATGACCACAGATAGGGCAAACATAACACAGCCACCGATTATACAGCTGTAAACAAATTAATGCATGGATGCGTCCTCGGTATAACTGAACATAACATTAACAAACTTGATAAACATGATTTCAGCTTACTCACGCATAGTGCACGTGTGTATTTACTTTACATGTTTATATGTATGTGAATTGGTGGGGTTGTTTTGCTATATTGCACTGACTGTCACTGTGGTAAAAGGTTTGTAATGCTTGGCTGAATATGAACAATATATACCTAGTACTGAGTATTTGTTCAGTCTGTGACGGCACTTTGTTGCGTGTTGTTTGCATGCAAGACGCCACAGTTAACACATATTTCATCATTCACTGTACTTGCTCGATTATATGCACAAAGCTAGATACCATCAAAACAGTAAGGGCTGAAAGCTCCTACCTATGGACACAACTTATCAATCCATGCGTCATGAGCATAACTAATACAAATTCCTTGTTACATGGTTGGTTGGCTAATTAAGTGATTGTATGTTTGAACATTTGTATTTTGTTCTCATATGCACTGCACATGGCATCCAATGTGCATGACAAAGATGGAGCTCATTTTATTCACTCGGTCTGTGTCGGAAACCGATAGGATTGGATGCTGCACACTGGTTAAACTTATCCCAATTGTACCTGCATCATACATATCGCTAACCCTTAACCATATGTGTGGCATTTCTGACAGATCTCAATCTTATGTTTATCAGAATAGGCTCTCTTAGCATTCATCACTATACTGCATTCATTCACTGCAATGGATCAAACCCAGAATGGAATGCACCAAAATATAGCACCACTTTACAGAGACAGTAGACTTGGCGGATTAAAGGATCGTAGGTATCTGGGTGACTTGTGGCTCACATGCTATTCAATTAACATTGTTTTGCAGTGAAAACATAGCACTTAAGACTTGGTATATATATATACTGTGCATAACATACGGAAATGTTAATTCTATTGGTATATTGGTATTACCGGAAATAGAATTTATATGCATGTAGTTATACATAATTCACTACAATGCCGAGTACGGTGTGTAAAATTATAATCTTAGTATGATAAGTTATCGAATCAGGTTTTATTGGCAATTAAACTTTAGTCTTGTGGATAAATCACACAATGGGGACACATTAGCAAGTGATTCGCCGATTGATATTCGACTACAGACCTTTTGTTTTCATAAAGCCTGGTCGTTATGTTTTGACGTGATTTCATATAGCGCATTAAGTGAAGATTAAAATAAAGATGATGATGTGTGAATATAGAATCCTGGTGGAATGTTCATCCCTGAACATTATCAATTGGACGACCTCGAGGTTTCTTTGTTTGAGATAGGTGACATAAAGACTGTCTTAGTACGCATGTTAAACCTACCAGTAACGATATTACGATGGCTTTACCATTACAATGTGAGCTCTCCCTCGACAGCTACCAGTTGTTTGACAATGCAATATTTTCATTTCCTGACACAATCCAGAGCACGTAGAAACGTATCCCAATATTTATAGTTATTCGCATCAATGTCTTAGTAAGGGCATACGACAATGTTAATTTTTTTCGCGCCAAATGCGCGCGCCATATTGATTGTTTGATCAAACATGCGATAGAAACAATATGAAGCTTTAATTGTCTACAGCAATGTGCAGGCGTCACGAGACATAGGCACTAACGTTCATCTTGCGTCTGTTATATTTTGTCCTGTGTTATTAATGCGCGTTAAATAGACACATCTCAAGAATATTGAAATAACCTTTTATGAATCATGATTATCAACCATCACATATAACTAAAAAAAAGAGCTTTCACTTCTTTGCCAAGGTACCGTAGCAAGGCTATGCTACCTATTTCTTGTTACTCAATCTACTATACACCACGGGGCACACTTTATCCTGGTCATTAAAACCTTCAAAACAGATGATGGTCGTCGAGTATCGTTTTGGAACGATATCGCTAGCATTCACATATGCCGATGAAAGCCGTTTGGTCGAAGGCAAGCCTTACGTTTATGTTTTGGTTAACAAAATAAAAATTTTGCTGTTTTTTAAAGTAATTGATTTGCAGCAGTTTAGTTCAAACATTGTGACGGCGTGCAAATTGGTATAGATATATTTACTGAAATAACGGTGTAGTTTACTAAACTGTTGAAGATATATACAAATGGATGTTTTTATTTGCATTTCATGTATGAAACGTCTTTGTGCAAATTATAGTAACCACTGTAATTTTATGAAATTGTTATCTTAAGAAAGCGCAAACTTCCGGTTTTCAACTCTCTCTATATCGTGTCTTCCGCGGACTTGGCGGTTGGGCAAAATCTGCTCTCAAGACTAACACCACTAAAGCGCTAGTGTACGGGCTATGCTTGCTTATAGTAGTCGCAATATGTTGAATCAACATATGCATTGTGCTACCCATTGATAACGAATCATTCACACATTTAAAAGGGTGTTATTATTTAAGTATTCATGAATCTTTGTTGGTCGAATTCTAAAGGGAAAGTAGGAGATAAGAAATAAGGTAGACGGGCTATAAGTCACACGGCTCACATGTGTTTAAATCATTAGACTATGATTGCGACATATTGTGTATTATCTTTTGCAATACGAAGGCTGTGCATTGATCATCTCAATTGTGGTTCTCTTAACTGATAATTGTCTGGATGGATTGCCGAATACAATTGTTATAAATGTGCAGGTTGCGATAGGGGATATTAGCATAATGTGCAATGAGAGTAAGAATTGCAACAAATCACTAACCTATGCTTCTTCAATCACATTGCTTCATTGTAATCTGCATAAATCATTCAGGAAAAGGAAAAAGGAGGTGGTGATTGAACCTTCATAGGAAAACGATGGCAATACTTTGATATTGTGCATTATGCCCGCGTAACATGATGTTTATCCATTGTGAATATTGAGCTTGAACATGCATGTCGTATCTTATATGGCAAGTAACCTGAGTCACGTACACACGGCCAATGCTCATTCACTGGCACCGAGACACATACGTCTTGTCTCAATCGGCTGTAATGATCCTGATAAATGTGGACTTTGTCTATGATGATGTCATATTGACTTCAGGGGTTGTGTACGTGGTTTTAGTGGATGCCGCTCTTTAGTGGTAAAATTCGCCTTTTCGATTGTGATAGATGGACAGATACGTAGATAGACAGATATATTGATTGATTGGTAGGTTGGTACATTTGGTGCATGTGGTTGGTTGATAAGCCAAAGGTGCGAGGCTACCTTCTGGTGAATTATGACAGCATGCCTCTTAAAAGTTAGTTTTCTACTCAACGGATTTGAGCTATGATAAATAGCCCTGCGTGGACACAATGATCAAGCAAGTCGTCCGTTCTAGGTATATTGGGTAACAAAGCCTATTCCTTTTCCTCGGGTTCAGTCTATTGTAAAGTCCCCATGAAATGAGTCCAAGTGGCCCAATTACTCACAAGTATTTATAAATGCATCAGCACTTTACAACTTTACAACACCAGATAGCAGCCCATGGGGTTCTGAGTTATTTCTCATATCCTATCTTACAGTAAGTATGCTGAGGAAATGCTTTGACAACAACAACAAAAAACATATCTCTGAAGTCGAGCATTTTTTATTGGCTCATTTTCCAAATCGGCTGATTTTATGAATAATTAAGTACATCTTGCCCTAATGCAGTAACAAACATAATGAAGTATCACACACGCCATTGCACGCATAATGATTCAGTCGAGACTATACACTTTCTAAAACTGTACCTCCTCGAGAGACGATACATCAGTGTTTAGGTGACCTACTACATGTCTGCGAATCATAGAGAGTGAGTGCCGAGTCGGTAGTTTATGCAAAATCTGCAAATCTGTCCGCTTCCTCTAAATTTCATATTACTGAAACGCGCTTCATGAGGCTTTACAGGTTTGCCATAAACCACCATTTAATTATCGTTTTAATCTAGGTACATTTAGCTTATTGTTATCCCCGGGTTGTTAATAAACTAACTACTCTTGAGGGTTTAATGCAACTTTTAATAAACTAAAAAATAAATGTAGGTACACCCACATGACCAAATGACAACCTTTCGCGTCATAACACATGAGTCAATAACAAAAGACATGATATATATGCACGAGTCATGATGACAAATAAAAGGCATGAACTTGCCGTTGATTTTACTCTTAACTATCTGCCCAAAATATATTACAGGGAGATCTTAAAAATTTGCAACCAGAATTGGCAGTTGTATTGTTAACAATTGCTTTATTTTTTCTCAAACATCTGTTCGTTGACTTAATATAATATCATGTACTGCCCAAAGCACAAGTCGACATACAAATATCTCTCACTGTCACAGAACCAGGTCATAATGTACATCAACAACACAACTGCGCGCTTCACCGAGTAAATACCGCTTGTTACGTGCGATAAACTTGTCATGGGAAGTGAAATATGATGGAGACAATAATGCATTCAACCACAGTTTAACAACTTGTTTACCGGAACGACTTTTTCGACATGTAACACGTGTAATTGCCACGCAATCATAAAACTCGTCTTATCTAATATATGACAGTTGATGTGATGTTAGCAGCTGTTGACATATATATAATTTTGATGCTGTATCATCATGAATATTACATGCCATGTTGCACAGTACCACGACTGTACAATATTAATACAACTTGACGTTAGGAATGGGTCGATTACCAAACTATTTGCAGTACACCATGATTCTTTAACAAACACAATGACATTAGATATATATAATCTAGGATAACCAACATTCAAACATATGCTGTAAACGTGTCGAATGGAAATCTTGTTGATATATCACAAACAACTAAGCTAATCACTGTTAGGTACAAGCACATGTTTTCATCAAAAATGGAACAACAAATTGGATATTCATTTTAAACATGAAAGCGATTTTACAGCGACTGGTTATCTTGAGAAGAGGTCGTATAACTCAGCTTACGTGTCTAGTTACTGTTCTGGAAGGGCATTCAGCATGACTACAGGCGCCAAGAGAGTCATTATTACCACAGCCTCTCATTACAGGCGACAGGATTATCAAATCACCACGGCTGTGATGGCATATTGTCGTGTCAAATGCAGACCGAACCCTTGTTACATGCCCTGGGCTCCATTTAAGCAGCGTCATCAATTCACTCACCCTACAATAAATGTGTCCATTTCAAGATACGTTTTTTACTGAACACAATTCTGTCAGATAGCATTCAGTGTGGCCCAAAAGTTCGAAAAGGGTCAATTAACAGATTTGTGGATATTTGTCATGACACACGGCGTAACATTTGCAAAGTGTGTCACTCTCATGAAATTATTTCAATGCATTTCATTCATTTTATTTTTCTATTGGTGTTAGGAAAGCAAGAGTAAAATTATCAATAAGTTACATCTCTTATCTGTTTACTTCTACTTCTCATAGATAAAATGAGAATCGAAAGGTGGAAGCATGTTTAATAGTCAAACATTAAAGAACATGATCTTTAGAAGAAATTTATTTATATGAAATAATTAATTCAACCTGCGCTAGTGGCCGCCACATCAACCAGCAACATCGTTGTGCTATGACGAGTTACACGTGTGCACACAGGTTGCGCGGTCTTGCATTTTGTCTTGCACGAGCGCAATTAAGCCGTTTATAAGCCCTTCGATATGACAATGGGGAGTTTTGGGTTGAAAGTGTCTACGACGCCTTTATACGAAAATATATACGCTTTGTCTGTCGACCTTTTTCGTCGTTCTGTTTAGATGTAAATAAATACTGATATCCTTGAGCACCATCAATCAAAATATGGAATACAACAAATAATCTGGGCTATCACAGAAGAATATCAGTCTGATATTCACTAACGGTGTCAGATTACAACATATACAACCGCTAAATCAGCTATACATTAGGATGAGCGGGACACTATCTGAATCTTTGTGTTCCTTTATGAGTATGACTTTTTTAAAGTATGCAACTCATAATTGTCACATCGAAGAACCAACATATACGCTCACGTGGTAATGGGCAATGATACAAGTATTGAGGTGATGTATTACATAAATCTCGCTCTCGATAGGCCTCCACGGCCAAGAGTGAACAAAGAATTCAGCTAATAAATTGAATCGCTCTAAGCTGCCTACATTAGTGGGTGGTCATGTGCATAAGATTAACAAATGCGATCATGTTTGGCAATCACGAGTTAAACACTTTGGGCAATCACACAATGTCATTCGATCAGGCGAAATGGTATATACGTGAACTTACAGAAGATCATAGTCCAATATGCTGCTCGAGTAATCAATGTCTTTCTTTTATCGCAGCACAAAACTAATCTTGATTGAATTCATTCTCTAGTTTTGTTGGTTGTCATCGTTGTCATGAGCAATCCAGTGGTATCGTTGAGTACGATTCTTTTTTTACAAACATCGACCGCCAACATTCTAAGTGCAGTAAAAGGTGGCTATTCGAGTTGTAGGATTCTCAACGAGGAGAGACATTTGGTTTATTTAAGGGTATTTAATACAGTGAAGTATTAAATATAATTATCATGTGTGTCGAGGTCAGTGACTAGTTGTATTCTTTACCATATTTAACGTATTGCATGACTTATGTTACACTTAAATTAGTGTGTTAACAAAAGAAAACGCTTCATGGTGTCATTTCTGTGACGTTGGATCAATATGAAACCAAACAGCAACGATTTGTGGTATTCATATTCTAATTTATAGTTACTTTGCCCACGTGTTATCCGGTTATAAAACCTACATATAATTCAGTTTGTAGTAAATCATTGCTGAACATTCAATGTAATACTTCGTGCATTATTCATAGTTCTCTAATGAATGACCTCAAGCAGAGATCTGTAAACTTCATTCATCGGCGATTTTACCACCCATTTCTGCATTCCTAGGGTTGAAAACCCTAACTAGGGTCAAAGACGAACGTTAGACATAACCCAGAATGCCGTTCTGAATTAAAAAAATTGGGGTAATATGGGAGTTAAGCGTGCAAGTTTACCATTGAACAGCCAACAAAACTGTCTATTGTCTGAATTATGACGTTAGAATGTTGCGAGAACATTAATCTGTTTTGCAATTAATCCATTATTATAAGATAGATATTAATGCCGCAAATCGTTGGGACAAAAACGGTGCGTCATACTAGCGACGTCCATCCGATAATCTATCGCTTCCTCTTATGGTCCATTATCTGGTGATATTGCTTGTATAAAACGCATATTCGTCGCTGAGCAAATCACTGGGCATAATTCTATGATCTATAGGATACTTATGCCACCCAAATGGATGGATACACAAAAGCTCAGCAATAAGTGATGAGTGCATACCTCTGTAATCATGTTCCTGCTGTTTCCAGTTTGTATAGTCAAAAGCATGATGCCCGTCGCATCGCCAATTATTCCGGAGCAACCTTTGTTGTTTTATGAAGATCAATTTTGTATGCTGGTAAGAACTCTATTTGGAATGAATGCCAATTTGGATCGCATGCAAACATAAATGTTTATCTACTTGAATACATGATAATCAAAACAGAACGAGTGTTTAGCACAAATATTTAGGACATTGATTCATTTCATCATCCAGTTGGTCATTGGTCGCCTTATTTACCTACCCATTAGCGCCATGCAGTTGATCGAGGCAGAACTACTCAATCTGTGGCATGCTGTGAGATGGTGCCCGTCGCATCAACGTAACTTAATAGAACGCCATCTGAAACCCCTGCGCAATAGTACAATGGAATAATGAATTTCTTTGTACGTCATGCGAATGCGCATGTTGTGGTAATCTGGGTGCGTTATATTTTTATATGAGGATAGCATCAATGTAATAATGCTATCAATATCTCATCCATATGAGAGTACTATTAACATGAATATGTCAATTATGGAGCTGATGCAATAGATTTGTATTATCTATTCAATGATGCAATATGTGGGCGTATGCAGCTTGGTTTTATATGAGGATGTTAACAATATATAAATGTGTTATCAATATCAGCAATATATGAGTGTTAGACTTATGAAGATGTAATCTATGCAACGATGCTACTAATATGCGGGTATATTCTGCATGGTGAACAATATAAAAGTGATAAACCACATGTATATATAATCAATACCCCGCTGTTATTAATAGGCGGACAGTTTTGCTTTGCAAAATATGTGGGAAACGGTAGAAGATATCTCCATGTTGACTATAAGCTTACGTATACGTGTAAATTGTGTTGCCCAGTATGGTCAATGTTACTTGCAGGGAATGGACCCAAATGCATGATGTCAGTGGCTGTTGTTAGTGGCTAAGTTCGACTGCTATGACCACTAGAAGCATTGATGGTAATGTAATATAAGCACGATATCCGGATTTGTTTCTTACCGAATAATGCACCCGCCATTGGAAATTGATCTAAGAAATAGAGTGGTCAAATACGTCATGCATTCTCTGTAATTAACATTGATATGAATATCGTCTTTGCCGCTGAGGTTTCCAGACAGCTTTCGATAAATAAAGGTCCTCGTAAAGCAAGCGACAACACATGTCTTCTATCTGTTGTGTGTGACTGATATGAGGCAACATGATAACATTATGTCAATCCCACTGTGACTTCGCCATCTGGGAGGGATGCATTGTTCAATCAGAACACTGCTTAAATTAACGACCTTTATTTGTTTTATACATCATTGCACATTCAAAACAGTTCACATATTCCCAAATACTAAAATATCGAAATACCTTAACTCACAAATATTATTGAAGACATTATGGTAGCGCGGATTCAATATGTATTTGAGAAAGATGGTGCGTCTCTCTGTGTGTCATTCTTCTCCTTAACTGCGGAAAATTGGTATACTACTTTTCACCGGAAATAGGCTGTTGTGTATAATGCATCTGCATCCGAATAGCTTATAATCGATCTCTATTATCCATATCTATTCGCAAAATGCATAGACCAAACGACCATGTGTTTTTTAGTATATATGGCGACATATGTTGTACTTTTGCTGTTGAAATGCTGCTCTCTTCCATTTCATTTGCGTGATAATGCTCAACCGCTCTTGATACGTTATGCGAAACGAGCAAAACAAGATGTTTCTCCAAACGCCTCTCCACAGCTGTCCGCGTTAATAACCCTCGAGAAAAGGCAATATATGCTTTAGACTATCATCACCAACGCAGGCACAATGGTGTTGGCAGAGGTATTAAACACGCATGCGTGTGTGGGTTATATGCAATATCTGTCATCATTTGGAATGGTGAAACAACATTTGCTTGACATAAGGCCACGTAAACCTGCCTACGATGGACATGCTCTAATTGTATTGCACAAACGAGATCACCCAATATGCTAGAATGAACAACAAACAACATATTATGCATAATACGCCTTGTATTTACTGCTGGGGTATACGCTATTGTCAAATAATGCATATACGTAGCATGGGAACCAGCTTTTTACGTTGTCACTTATGCGACCAATAATCATCATTTGCTTACTGTACGTGTGCATTTGTATGAAAGGTAATCCTGTTTATTTGCAGAAGCTACTACCTACCTATGACCTAACATACCTTACACACGGGTATCGAGCATACGAACGAGCTCAATTCACTAAATGTCAATATCGTAAATGAATGAGCATAGAATGTCATCCAAAACAGCTACTGAAACTGTGCAATCACATACAAAGCATACAATATTATATTGAAGTCGATAACATTGGTTACACTGTATCTGGTAAAATACACAATAGGTACACTTTGATGCCAAAGTTGGTTGAACAATACGCGTACATCATCGCGAGATCCCGTGTAAAGGCGTAAATTAGGTTTAAAGAACTGCTTATGAAAGACCAGCTTCTCGGAAGGTGACACTTATCTGCCTCAAAGGTGGCGGATCATATGACTAAATCTGGTATATGCCTACAAACACCCAAACAATTACAAGAATGCCTACGGTCTTTTTGTTTTAGCTCATTATGCATACCATGGTATCTGGTGAGGCCGTTTGCAATCATTCATGCGTCGGTTGTCACTTTTCTAAATCAGGCATAACGAAATGAAACAACGTTTTTTATATTATGCAGAAATGGCATCTGCAAGTATATTGGTGACTACATGAATTTGCACAGCAATGCCAGTATATACAAAAGATTACCAAACACTGTTGCCCATCGACATGGATAAAACCGAATATATGGGCGTGTTATTGACACTTCGCCAAAGCCAAAGCTGCGTTCTTTTTCGGACGACCGGGGTCGTAACTCACCAAAGCGTGCAGGGTATCACTGACTAATTGTGCTATTGACAAACCAGAGGCAGTTAAATGCGCGTGAAATAACTATTGGTTTTTATTTATGTGCTGTGTTTCCTGTATAAGAACAAAATCCTTGCACTTGTCAGGAAATATGCAAAATCAGCGTCTGTATTACTAGCATCAGTGCAAATGTTCTCACAAATTTGGCGACGAGGCATGCGGTCAGTTGGCTCAGGACAAGATGGAAGTCGTTCCTGAAAATGGCATTCACATGCAGCCAGCCAAGTGCTTCTACATCGTAGCAGTTACCTCTGATTGTCCCTTTGTTTACTTGGTAGCAACATTATTGTTCTATAATAACTTATATTATCAATGGTGTGCGCCACAGCCTTACAAGTCTTCTCAGACAAAGATATTCCCAAACCATCACCTTGTGTCTGGTCCCACATGCAGCTAGATAATTCAAACCTCAAGGTTAAAAACGCCCAGTAATTGTGACTCGGTTAAATACCAACTTAAGACATGCAATGCAAGAATTGCTGACTGTCATTAACGTGTGATCAAGCTATTTCCATAGCCATGGTATAAAACATTGAACTTGATATAACACATTATTGGATATGTTGTATTCGACGCAATAAGTGAAAATCACTAGTAAACGATATTTCATCTTCATCATAACAAGCCATCTTTAAACATATTACACAGTCATATTTAAACATTGTGTATATCATATGTCAATTACCAACACAAACTAAAAATTCTAATTAAGCGCTGCTATTCATGTACACAGCTACAATTGTTTTTATGGGGGTCTGGACATCAGCACAATTACCTCTTTTAAATGAGTGGAGTCAATGATTCTCTCGCATTACCCGAGATGTCGCTATGTTTCTGGTAGCGGCTCGGTTGCTAATTTCATTTCATTTAGATGTCCGGATTTGAGTGAAATGTCTTTCTTTTTTTTATGTATTCTAACAACAGACCCCGATTTAAAGTCGATGGTGCCAACCACCATCGATACATAAGAAAACCCAGTGTACAATTATCAGCGCAAAATATATAAGGGATAATAAACCATCCCTAGAGCTATCATATGTTGAATTTGTCGGCACAATTGACATGCATGCATGTTTAGACACATGTGTGGTCTTGCGAAATCTAAATCTCTGTCAGAAAGTTGTTTTTTGTATTCAAAAAAGGCTCTCACAGTTGATCTTCGTCAGCTCGCTTAGCCTCCTGCGGCTATATTTTTCATACATAATGTCGTTTACTAACTACACATATCTTTCAATACCATCAGCACTGGTCACTATACACAGGCCATTCACTGCCTAGGGATCTCATTCCGAACGTAAGAAAGAAATAGGAGCAAGATAAAGAAGCGTTTGTTGGGGCAGATAAATATGTCGCATCTATCTAGAGTGATCATATATTTTGTTCAACACACGGAAAATTGGGTCATAGCCTATGCGCGTTAGAGCCGAATATCACCCAGGTAAACAATTATGTTTTGTAGTAGAAGGAAATGTTTATCTGTCAAATGGAAGTGTATTAATTTGGTCTCTAACATGTTTTAGTAATTGATGTACTAGTACCCGAATCCCACAAGTTAAAGAATACTATAAATGATAAAGCCCCTGTAGTTTTCGCTAAAAGAACACCTTTAACTGCTACCCAATCATTAAGAATAACCGCGTACACCAATACCAGAAGATATATTATATGACGTCAGCAAGCAAACAGCCAAGAATACAACGCATAATTGTGGCAATAAAAAGCCACCATATTTTTTCCGTGATATCGGTTAATGATAAACGTATAGAGGTGATGATAATCTAAATCTTGCAGTCTAAAGCTTTCTATGTCTGGAAGCCTAATCTTGCATCAAATGTAAGTCAAAGAGTTAGCCTATCCCCACCCCGCCTCAAGCTGCTTGCATTTGTATGTGCTCGTGTGCTTCAGATAAAATTCTACGATAATTTTGGCAGTCACGAATGAAACACGTTTGCCAACCTCAGAATGTCATTCATGCAAAAACTGTTCTATATGGTTGATGTAGAGGTTGATCATCGTCTGCATGACGGAGTCGCGGGGAGCTGAAATGCTGCTCCAACGTTCAATATCTTACACAGCACAAAACGCGATTCATTTACTTGGTACTTGCCAAACTACATATTACCGACGAAATTGAAGCTGTAAATGTTAGAAACAATTACGGTATGATTTATTTCTGCCACGTCTTTCATCTGATAAGCTATCGCTTCCTCTAATGGCCAATTATCTGGTGCTATTGCTTGTATAAATTGTATTGTCATCGCTGAGTATATCGCTGAACATTATCCAAATATTTATTGTCTATGATTATACTCCCTAATGGATGGTATAAAAGCGGTACAATTAAGGCCTCAATAACTTACGAATTTATTCGGCACTTATCGTTCTTTCACTATCACTGGTTCGTACAATTCATAATATGATGATTTACGCTTTGCCATGAATTCCAAAGCAGTCAATGTTTCACTATTTGCAAAGGTGAATACAGTTATATGAATAATGATATGTTATGTTGATAAAGACTGATTACGTTTAACATGGATTGTGTGCAAACATTAATGCTTCTATTCTTGGATAAATTATACTCGAAGCAGGAGCTGTTGGATATTTTGATCTCATATTATTACTATGGCTCATTGCGCCAGCTATTGCAACTGCCAGCTATTTTCGTTACCAGAACATTGCATAGGAAAGTGGATAGTTGAAGTATGGATGCTGTAATTCATCAACAGCTATTTGACTATCGTCCTTGAATGCTTTATACGAGCAGAATATTCAGTGCCGCTCTGATACCATGAGCTAAATACATGAATTATGTGGTATCTGTGACAGATGGCAGATATATATGAATTTATTTCCAAATGGCTTTTTCCTTAAGATCATTACGATATAAATGAAGGATGAGTCTTTGTGGTAGCCGTAAACAACGAAATATCGATGCTCATTTGAATTCTTTTATCAGGTGGTGCCATGTAAGACCTAAAGCTTACAAATCTCTTCTGCGGTCGCATTCGTGGGTTATCGAAATCTGTCATTTTCTCAGTCATCCTTTGTATTATATATTTATAAGTATGCGGACGCACGATACAAAATTTTAGTATTCATTCTCTTAGTATCGGCCCTGTATTGTATATTTTGTGTATGTATGATTCCCAAGAATACAACTCTACTTTAGTCATTCATAAATAATATTGAGTGCGCAAAGAAACTATACTGCGGCCGGAAGTGCACTTATTCTTAACTATGTACACACCTGATCAAAATAAATACACCGTGTGTTGGTGACATCACATCAAATAAATTATGTTGAGTATAGTGAGGTCATTAATTTTGTAGAGGGTTACTTATGATTGTTTCATTTGAACAAATTTATTTACAACGTGCACGGTACGCTCCATTCATTATCATGGCCTATCATATTAGCTGTGTTTTTTTAATCTAGGTAGGAAAAAATTTCGGTTTTGATGAATTTGTTGGCGCACTCGAGTACCATTATCGGCTGTCTACACACAACATGCGTATCTCTAAACTTTAACTATAAAATCCAAACTTTGCAAACGCCAGATGTGCTTCAGCGAGATTTTAATCTAATGTATTCAGAATAGGATACCCACAGTTGATTGTTATAAGTTTGTTTTGCCACCAATGGATATATGTTTCTTATATCAGGCGTGTTATATCTTCATTACATGTCACTGTGCATAGATCATTCACAACGAAAGGACGTAATCCAGAACTTTATAAACAGCACGACTGCACACTTTACAGAGTCTGTAGCGATTGGCACGGGAGGTGATCATGTCTTAGACATCCAGGGTGTCACTTACGGCTTACATATTACTCAACTAACATATCTTTGTAATCAAACATTTAGATTTAGAGTGATAAATACGACGCATATAGTGTGTGTTACATAAAACAAGGATAATCCCCGGAGATATGATGCACCATACTTTCCGGAAAGTATTCCTCAGGCATAACTCCTGCGCGTTGTAAAACACATGTTAAATGGCGTTGACATTGTATAGCAATGTATCCTGAATATAATAGGCACACTGAATATATAAATGCAGTAAATGTAGATTTCAACAGCAAACGAGTGTTTTTGCAGCAAAATATATCAATTAGTAGGGCCCTGTGTTATATGGTGGGCTCTTCGTGAGCGAGCTACCGAATTATTATTGGATAACAAAAGCTTTTGTGGCGTTAATGCAAGGCAAGTTTGTGATAATGTTAGTATGGTCCATGCTTTAAATTGCGTATTCATTTAGAGCACGGCATTTAGTGATTATTGAGCGTGACTAAAACTTGTGTCCATTTGTTTAGATTATAAACGACGCCGAGTCATAATGCACAGTTGCTTGGTGGTGAGCTTCGTGTATTTGTTCCAATCGATTATTGCACATGCAAATTTATGATAATTGCACTAGTGATATGGTTAGATGTGGCATAGCATTTTGATGCACAGTATATAACGCATTTATCTACAAGTGTATTTGACAGGTTACAGATGTATTTATATAGGACTGCATGAACTACATATCCAAAGAAACTGACACGCTTAAATAAAGCGATAATGCGTGAAAAATGTATGCGCTCAACACATGATATGACATAGATGATGTAAATAATGAAATCCCTCCGAGAGCTTCCTAGTTAATGCCAGATTGGCATCCCTTGCTTTTTTATTGTAAATTTGCTAGAGCTCATGCGCATGTTGTTGAACTGTTAATTTTACTGATAATGAAGTCTGTGTAGACGCTCCTACTCGATCAAGTTCAATTTAATTGTGTGACATGCAATTTGAAAAATCCGAAACGGATTCTGAAGAAAAAGGTCTGAGGTGCAGTGGAATGATTATGCAGGGGGATGCGTGGTTTACACCAAGTGGATTCCTGATAAGTACAGGGTCGACGTAGTTTTGTCTCATCTATTAACTGTATAACAATGTGGTTAGATTGCAGCGAGAACCGCATCAGTGCAAAACTCTATTGCTAACCTTACAATCTATCTAATTCTGAAATTTAAGTCAAAATATTTCACATATTAGTCACGGATGTTCAATTTAGTATTGTGGCTTTGCAATACGGACTTGCAACAATGATTAAAATTTGACTTTAATTGAGGATTGGTCTTGCTGGTCACAGACTATCCCCGTCGAGACGTGCCCAATATCGCAAAGCGAACGAGTTTTTCAATTAGAAGAAGGATTTCAGAAGTTAAAGCAACGCAATGAAGACACAATGTCACCGGAGTTCATCCTGGGCATCAGTTGTGACCTCACAACCTCACAGTGCTAGCTATAGCACCTTCAGTTGGTCTCTTTATTGTCAACAGTACCTGGATCCAGATCCGAAGAGAGATCCCGACAAGAAGATGATGGGTTTTAGACTGTTAAGAAATGGAAAAAGAGTACATTTGTCAGTAAGACTCATCCAGTTACAGGAACTGGAACACCTCAGCCATGTCGCCACTTATTTGTTTGTCGGTTTAAGCATGACGCTAACGTCCATGATATAATGTCTTATGACATTAAGGTAAGATCAGTTGAAAACATTTCCACGTCGGGGCTTAGTTCGATAGTCGAAATAGGGATAACAATATCTGACTTATGGCCCTGCTGTGTGTGTAATAATATGGGGGCATAATGCGTTAAAATATATATAGGACAATATTCTAGTTCTGAATGTTATATATTTCCCTGTTTGATGATGATTGATGACAGTTTCACATTCATATATAATAACTCTTGTCAATGCTAAAGTAGGAATGCCTTCACGAAGGTGATAATATATCCGACCACGGCCCTGTACTTGTACGGTGAGGTTGTCATGTCCCGCAGGTTTTTTTATGCTGAGCGGCCTTACACCGATAGACCGCAAGGAAGGGAAAGAGTTGTTATTAATAATAATCATTATAAAGGTAAATTGAGAAAGTTCTGTTGGAGCTGAACGTCTCAAGAAATGTATTTGCATGTTCCAAGATGGACTGTAATTAGCATAACGACGATAATAATCATAACTATAATGAAGTTGGGAGTGTATATGTCCAATCAGATGTATTTCTGGGGATAGGAAACTCAGGCACTGTGCTGGCTATGGGGAACAGGTCAAAAAACAATAGTTTGATGCCGACTCTGAAAGGAGAATTAGCGTCCTTCCACTGACTCTCCTACGGACATCAAGAGTAAAGCAAAGCGGGCATATAAACGGCATCACGGTACTTAATCAGAAATGACAACTATCTAGCTTCTGACAGAATGGCTGCTTCTCCAGCCGAAAGTGATTGTTGCAATTCTGGAAAGAAGTAAGTAAGGAGCATTGCAAATCAAAATCATGGCGTCCGATATGGATAGTATTGACGACGAATATGAGATATGCAATGGCTGTACAGATGAATATGAAAAAAATATTCAATAATTTGTCTTATAGTAACTCTGTAATGGAGGTAAAGGAATCCTTGGTTGGCGATGTACACTCGCAGTGTGCCGGAGGTGCATGTGGGTCTTTGCATGATATCGACATTTTACAAGATTGCATATACTGAATGTCTGCGATGAGTAATATGCTCATTCATCAAAACATTTCAGTATGATGCTTAATCAAGCCCATGCAACTCGTGGCATGCTAACATTTCCGCTAGTGCCCATTCCTAACAACGGACAGAAATCTTTGAACAGCGGTGATAATTATCGATTTAGAGCTCATAGTAGTACTATAGGCAATTAATGTGATTATTGAATATCAAAATGATTCGCTGAAAGCGAGTACAATACATGTCATGTTATTGGATGCTTCAAAAGCGTTTGTTCGGGTCGATTTGGAAGTTATCAAACAATTCCTTCAATAACTTGTGTCGCACATGGTGCAAATGTATCCGCAATATCTGGAACCTCCACCATAGAACAAGGTTATTGTATATTCCTTTTTAGCTGGCAAGCTACCTCCAAAAGGACCATTACTGCTGCGATGAATCAATTATTTTTATTAATAGACATAATAGTGAAGATGAAGTATTATTCGCGGTTAGCCAATTAGGTACTTGAAGTAATTATAATGTTGCCAATGATATAAGTTAGTCGTAATAATGCCATGATTGACAAACAAACAATTAGTTCTAATTACATTATTAGGAGGCATAGTCTACGAAACATTGGTGATTAGGCATTAAATATTCCATGCGACAGCCTTGTATGGTCCACGAATGTGATAATTCAGAAGAGAATAAGAATTCTCTTAAGACGATATTCCTGATCTTAAACTTTACTTCCATATTATTATTACATCTCATACTTTGTTATATATTTTATTTGCACTGCACCTTGTTAAACGCAGGTAACAATATTATACAATAAACAAGTATCGCAAGATGTGTTCTTTATGAAGGAACCATTTATCAAAACACACATTCATGCGAGTCCAAGACACTTATTGTGAGCGAATATATGCAATTCGAGAAGAGCTTCCGCACTCAGGATGATGGACCTTATATAGATTATATGCTAGAGCTGGCTCGTTGTAGCACCAGTGTGTCGTAGTCAGTCCAATTTGCTGAAAGACACACAGGGCGGGGCATATTAAGCAAAACAGGCCTGAATACTGAGATGCGTGGAATGATAGGCATTCTCTATTATCAGGGTGTTTTCTGTCAGTAAAGCTTCATGATTTGTCATTCTGCCTGGCGCTTCGCTTTCGTTATGTATATGCTCTTTTCCTCATTCCGTAAGGGTCGATGCTGCTAACGGGATTGTTAGGGGTAGCACCATCTCAAATCTGTTTAACCCTTTCTCTAATACCTAACAATAGGTGAAGCAGTGGGTGGTATTAATCTAATAACACGCAATATAGGTATGTCGATCTGCAGAGACAAGCACTATTGCTACATTATGATGCCTTTGAGTGACATATCATTCATTTAATTGTCGTTTTAATGCTGAAAGTAATCCCGATAAGCAATTAAGCTTCGCCATGGAATGAAGGGGTCATCAACTGTATAGTTAGACCTACTACACATTGAATTCAATTGCCACCTGTGTGCTAACTTCACTTTCCCCAATTAAATTCCCTGATCCTTAAATCGACACACTTGTCGGTGAAACTTATTACTGACCGAACAGCACTTGATGCGCGAAAAAAGCAAACCCAGTGAAATCGGATATATGCGATCATTGGTGAGAAATCGACGTCGTTAACCATATCCAATCATACACACACGCATATATATATATATAGATATATATATATATATATATATATATATATATATATATATATATATATATATATATATATATAAATATATATATATATATATATAGATATATAGATATATATATATATATATATAGATATATAGATATATATATATATATATATATATATATATATATACAGATAAGTATAAACATATATATGTAAAAACATATATATATATAGATATATTTATATATGCATATGTTTATATATATATGTTAATATATATATAAAAATATATATATATGTATATATATGTAAATATATACGCATAAATATATATATATATATATAAATGTATTTATATGTATATATATACACACATATATATATGTATATATAAGTATATATTTATGAATATATGTATTTTATATATATGTGATATATATATATCTATAGATATATATATATATATATAGAGATACTATATCCCTATATATATATTTCTATATATATATATATCTCTATCTCTATATATCTATATATATATATATATATATATATATATATATATATATATATCTCTATATATATATATATCTATATATATATATATATATATATATTCTTTGAGCGCGGTATAGCATATGCATCATTATATCCGATTTGTTGACGGAGAAGTACACTAAAACGCAATGCATGTGTAGGTATTTATGTGTTGCTAACTTAAGCAAGCTCGTATCTTAAAGCTTAAATCTCGCCTGTGACATAGATTTAGATCTTCGTTGACGCAATCAAGTGATTTAATAATTGTTTTGAATTATTGCTTCGATCTCGTCTCCCGCTTTCTTGCATTCATGCTTTTGTAGACATTATACATGGTCTATCGAGTTGTTATACCACAGTCCACGAGACACATTTATTGCTGGCAGACAAATGCCTTGCCATTTCATATTATTCGAAACCGACAATTGTTATTGACGATCGCAACTGGATTGATTGAATGATACAGCAACCCGGAAGAAATATTCACTTGTGCTGTATTGCAGAAGTCGAAAAACAAATTCTCGCGGAAGCAATTACGGTCATTGCAAAAATGTATGCACCTGCTCATATGACTAATGATTCACAAAATATAATATTTTAAAAACTTTACGCTCTAAAATTTTGCAAAACAATGTTGATTCATATTAGTCAAAACACCATGATACTTTAAACGACACAATAAAATCCCAGCTTAAAAATTCTTCTACTAAAGCGCTAGCTCTGTGTACGATTATACAAAAGCGCTCTGGGGATCCATTCTTTGTCGAGTAGTAACCGAGCAGCAAAATGCATAAGTCAGCGGCTTATGCAAAACCCGCAAAACTGTATGATCCATCGGCTTCCTCTAAGCTGTCGAAATGGTTGGGTAGACATGCGTTGACGATTACAAATATTTTTGTTTCGTTACAAAGGTTGCTGTTAGCGCCATCTCTTGCTTCATGGGATGTGTAAAATGCTCTATTGCACATGTTGTAAAATGATTCACAACCGGTCAACGTGTGATGCCCCTTGTAAAAATTACAACGCCAGAAAAACTACAGCTGTGTACAATGGTACTACACTTACGCAGAATTTGTCACATAGCACTACGGTATCATCATGTCCTTATTGTATCGCTTAAATAAAAACTAACATGAATACAAAATCAAATGTATACACATCCTTGCCGATGCAGATCTATCAAAAATCACTCTGCTGCCATTTGATACTTGGCTTCTTTAATTGATATGGAACAGCTTATTCTGGTGATATGGTGCCTCATCGGTACATCAAACAGAAACAAATAAGCTTTTTCTTGTGTCATAACGCTATCGTGAATTAGCCTCCCCCTCCAAATAATGGTGATGCAGTGAAAGAGTAAGCAAACATTAACATCAAAACACAGAGCCTACAAAACATACAACAGCGACCATGAATATTGATGACGACATGACATGCCGTGACACCTCATATTATCCTCTGCGGAATCCGTCCAGTTGTAACCAATTGCCGTTCGTAACCTCTCTCAAACATCAAGAGAGTTATGGGAAGAGCGCAAAGCTAATGTTCCATGATAATGAAGCAAGTTTCCGGTTACATGATGGGACGAATTTCCCTAGAGGCAGCGGCGATATGCAGTGTTGAAGATAAAACCGTTTTCTAGTCATGTATGTTTTATTCAACACTTACCGCCTACGAATCTTTTTAGCCAAAGCCTACTTAGAGGACACACTAGATATGTCAATCTATTCACAATCGGAGTATTGAATAAACATATTAAAACATTGGTAAAGAGTCTATGTTGTCCATGATTATGTTCTTTTTATCTAACTACACAGACATTGGTATTGATGCCAATTATGAGCAGTGCAAATTAATGATTTCTGTACACAGCTCGCTAGATTTCACATATTTAAGAGATAAAACATGTTTCACCGAACTACTTGCTGTATGTCTCAGCATCCCCGGGCTCAATTGTAATGTCAAATAAATGCTGAATTCGTACCTTTCTAAGGTTACGCTCAAGATAGCTTGAAGATTAGAACATGTGTAACTGCGGTGAATGAAAAAACTCATGGATACCCTCTAATGCAGTTGTGGATATATCAAATCCAACGATCGTTAACAAAAACAAAATTGCAAAATCCCGGTAAGGTGCAAACACAAATTGTAATCAAATATAAATCAACAAATTGGATTTCCAGTTATACAACGAGGTGATATTCACTTTAAACGTTAAGCGTTTGCCAATTCGGGGACTGTTAATCTTGGGATGAGGTCGTGTAACCCAGCTTACGTGTTCACTAGCAGTTCTGACTGTGCAAACGCCGTTATTGCCAATCATTACATACAGCAGTATTATTGGTTAGCTCAGTAATGGCATATTGCCATGCCTTATTTGAACCGAGGCATTGCAACACACATTTTGCGCCATTTAAACAGTATCACCCTTCAATCAATGCGTGGAGCTCAACATAAATTTTCAGCTTTTGGCGCATTGTCTGTTTCCTATGCCATCATCATTTTCCGTGGTGTCACCATATATTCTAATTCTGAAAAAACAAAAAACAAAAATGTAGCATCGACAATCACGACTATGAATAATAAACTCCATTAACCTATTTCTGACCGTGTATTATTTAAATTTTTTTCACAATCAATTATTTGTTATTGAGTTCCATAGGGTGATCCCAGTATATGTCGATGCTGCGGATGTTGGCTTTCCTTCGGTGGTTTATGTACACAAAGGTATTTGCGAACACTACTTGGTGTAAAAGCAGTCGTGTAACAGCTACGCTTAGGGGGTGTGCACTATGACTGGCCAATTCCACGAGTCAACAATACGTCAACCCGAATGGGGTGCTTCATTAAAATCGACTAAAAGCACCTCAAATACAACCGGGTGCCGTTTTGTCGCTTATGTTGAAGACAACGAGTCGTCCGACTGGTTTAAACAACCGTGCCCAAAATGCAACGGCAAATTCCTGCTAAGGTTGTACATTTTGTCATACAGAAAATAGTGATAGCAACCTCTTTGATATGACAGTGGGCAGTATTTGGTTGATCGATTCTACGACGACTTGACCCGATAATAGATGCATTATAAATTCGTTATGTGCCCTGATGTCAGTATTGTGTGTAATTCTGACTTGAGCCCTTGTCTCACTTGCTGACCATTTGCCTTAATTCCGGCTGCATTGAAGTAATAAAGGGTCGACTTGCTCACCATGAATTAAAATATTTACTATAGTTAATCACGAGAACAGCACATCAGCCGATTGGATAGTGGCAGGCTAATATCTGATTATGATAAACCGATACACCAGATAAATGAACTGCATTTTGTTTCTTCAGCGTTTGGTCCACTAGCACGCAAGAACGTTCTCATTAAAACTAGGAACAAAAGTCATCATCGTCTTCAAAATAATATACCATGGCGAAGAAAGTCATGAATGGTAAGTTGTTATTTAGGCTCTGTGTGTGTAGCTAATGTACCGTGAAATTGCTGTGGAGTCTGTAGTTCCGTGATCGATGTAGGGTCGGTCGAAACCACTTCAGATGCATGCAGTAGAAAAATCCTGGCCATAACAACGGATTATCACCACCATCTGTACTGACATGGTCTGTTTTAAGTTGTTTGCAGTATATATATATATATATATATATATATATATATATATATATATATATATATATATATATATATATATAGATATATATATATATATATATATATAGATATATAGATATATATATATATATATATATATATATAAATATATAGACATATATTATATATGTATGTATTATGTATATATATACATATATATATACATATTATATCTCATATATATATATATATATATATATATATATATATATACATATATATATATATATATATATATATATATATAGATACATATACCTACATACATACATACATACATACATACATACATACATACATACATACATACATACAACATACATACATACATACATACATACAGACATACATACATACATACATACATACATACATACATACATACATACATAGACAGACAGACATACATACATACATACAGACATACATACATACATACACATACATACATACAGACATACATACATACATACATACACACATACATACATACATACATACATACATACATACATACATACATACATACATACATACATACATACATACATACATACATACATACATACATACATACATACATACATACATACATACATACATACATACATACACATACATACATACATACATACATACATAGTGAACACACACATACACACACACACACACTGACACACACACACACACACACACACACACACACAAATAGGCAACAATACACGCACTTTTTATCTATATGAAATTGTTTTGCATCACCTAAATCAAGTTTTACGTTGTAAGCATTTTATTTCGCAAAACCCTTAAAAACCATCCACCCTCGCATTTGTGTGGAGGAACGAATTAGGAATATTGATGTCGTTACGATGTCTTGTGAATGCAGCATAAATGACAAATAGTTCAGATTTTGCACCAGGACAGCGAATAATGAGTTTGCTTAGCTTGTTCCGATCCACTGCAAGCCGGCTTCAACATTGATGTTGATTGTGGCGATACATACTGTACTTTGCATTGCTAGTATTGCGCCGGTGTTGTTATCATATCCTCTCATTACTGGCGACATCATTATCAGTGATGGCCTATTGTCGTGTCGAATTCAGACAAAACATGTTTTACATTCATGTCCTTCATTCAACCAGCGGCATCAATCTACCTGCACTCACTGAGCTCTAAGTGTTCCGGTCTTGACTTAAGTGCATTAATCTCCCTTTGATCCGGTCACTATTCAAATTAGATGTTGACCAGAGCGGTGCACTACCACCGGATGAGAGTACGTAGACGAGTATCTGCGTTAAAGGTTAATATGATGTCTTTAAAAAAATGAGCTTTAAAGCTGTATATCAAGATCAATGAATGATAACATGATTTGATATTATTTGTTTTCGAAAACAAAGCAGAAAGACGACAATATGTGAGGAATATCAGTACAATATCACTATCGAGAGGGTAGATGTGTCTATTTCTAGCATAATCTTATATATTTAAGACAAAATAAAATCTTGTTTTACCTTCTAGGCTTCAATCTCTGTCCCTTCATTAACTGGTGTAACGAGGTCATATAGGATTGGGGAAATGATTATAGAATTCTCTTTCTTTTGCGGGATAAAACTTGGGTTGTTTAGATATAGCGTTCGATAAACGCATAGCCCGACTCTTTTATTGCTAACGTAATGTCGAACAAACACAGATCATTTTCATCTCTAGTGCCAATTTAAACAGAACCACATCAGCTGTCATAATGCAAATATTTTTTGAGCATATGTGCAATCAGTCAATTTAATTTCGATAACCGCTGGCCATAGATATGTTCACGAACTGACAATAATCTATGGCATTGGACTGATGAAGGCGAGGCACATTATGTATCATCATTACGAACCGGACAGAGTTCAGACTAAGCAGTAACATCGCCAGCGTCGATAGATTGTCATGACTAGAAAATGTACCACTTGCCTTTGAAGTCATGTAGTTAATAGAACTACGTCGTCACACACACACATACATATATATATATATATATATATATATATATATATATATATATATATATATATATATATATATATATATATATATATATATATATATATATATATACATATTTATATATATGCATCTATATTTATATATATACATATATACATTTATATGTATGTATTAATTATTATATATATAATTATTTCATGAAACGGTGAGGTAGTTTCGAGCAATGAGGTAAACGAATCGCGGTTGTCCTGTACTAGCTGACTAAACCTGGTCTGATTGATAAGCGGCAATCCAATAGATTAAACTGTATATCGGATAAGAGTACTAGAACTCGTATAACATAGTCGGTGCTTGTTCCAGTGTCAGCTTTGTGAAAACTACCATCAAATGGCCATGTTATGCAGAGTAGGAGAGAAACAAATAAATGCTATACTATGAGAAATCGGATTATCATTCATTTAGCTCCACAGCACTTTGAATTAATTTAACTAGCATTTAATTGATGGATGGTCATCTCTCTTTCAAATCAATTGATGGTACGCAACACTTACTTCTGCTTTGTTTGGTACGTATTATTTACACATATGATTGACATTAGACATATCATCTGTTTGCAATTAATTCAGCACCTTCAGAAATTGTTATAACATCGTTAATAATGTGTACTCTCAGAAGGTTAGATTGATCATCTCAATATTTAAATAAACATGACACGAATACGAGTTGAATTCGTTCAAAACTTGCCCTCAATACTCACAAGCACAGTACATGGACATTGCAAATGGAACCATTTGCTTTGATTGTATAATTAAAGTTGTTCCCTTGACCAACATTCTGTGATATTCAGTAGACATTGGATACGTAAATGGATATTGGTTCCTTTCAGCTTGCTGACTGCAATGCATGCCATAAGCAGGCCAAGCAATGTGTGACCAAATCGACTAATTGACCTAATTGGTGCGGAATGGTGTGGTAGATATTGCCATCATCGCCTATCGATGTCATTAGAAGCCGTGAGCTATGCCTTCTAAAGAGTGACATTTGGCAATTGACGTTCTGTGTTAGTTTTTGAATTTTGTTTGCGAGAATTAGATTCTATGTTATCAAAATACGATCTACATTGTCTTGTAGCTGAAAAAAATATTAAACACTGACTGTGCGAATTACTAGCGCACTATCTGATAAACCGTATTGCATAGGTGGCATATACAGAAAATATCAGATATAAGAAGTGAAAAGCGACATCATAAGCCTTGAAAGAGACCTCGTAAACCTTGGTATTTATTATTAATAATTATCAGACAACTTGCTGCTTTCTCTCGCGCATCAATATATACCGTCTTTCTGTAGATAGTGTTGCTGTAGTATCACTGAAATGATATAATAATAACGGCAATAATAATGCAATTACTGAACACAGCGCAAAATAAGCTCGTTTAACGACGTTATTGATATGATGATTAAAATAATACATCAATATTAATTTGACATTTGCTGGCTCATACAACAAATAAGACATTCGTAATTACCCGGATAATTGATGGTGAAAATGCCGGTAACAAATGCGATTTGATATATTTATACCACGCTATTCATCCTTTAAGTTATCGCTTCCTCCAATGGTCTGGTGTGATTATTGGTATGAATTGCATACTCCTTTCTGAGCAAATCGAAATGGGTAATGGCTCATAGTTGGTAATGGCTTTATTCGCTGTAATCATCTTCCAATTACCACCGGTCTGAAACAGCCATAATTTGATGCTTACCGCTCAAGCGTGAACCCTGAAGCAGCCATTGTATCACTTTGAAAAAGGTGATATGATATGTTTGTAAAAACTGCAAATGACACATCATCTATTTGAATACGAAATAGCCAAAACATAACTTAGTGAGGTATTTTGGTCCTCTTGGTCACGGAGGATAATTTGCCTTCTCATTATGCGAGGGTTGCTATGAAACCCTTCAAACCTGCTGCATTTTTTTGCAATGATTTGAACGTCATTAAATGGTCATTGGATGGGCTTGGTCAAACGCTCCGGCAGAGAAATCAAGCTTGGCACAAAAGCCAAGAGCTTGTGTGTTGGAGAGTATATCAGGCTCCCATTTGCAAGGTGACAGTAGAGGAAAGACAAGACATTATATCGTATAATGATGAGCCCAATCGGATATTTGTTGCATGTGACGTTTGATCATATAAGAATCTTATCATACGATGGCACATTAATTCAGCCCGTTAGTTATATTCATACCTTATTAGCTGGAATAACAAACTGATATGAGGTGACTTTTGGTCAATTTGCAGCCAGGTACGTCGACTGCCATGTTGGAGACCGGAAAAAACATAACAACTTATCAAACGGTTAAATGCTCTCTCTCACTAAAAACTACAATTTCTGCGGGCATATAAAATAGACTCTCACAGTAAAAAGGGCCATGTCGGCATTTGGCACGGTAATGTGCGATTACAGCCATGGTAGACAGGTAATATGGACAGTAACGAGAAGGTAAGAAAACCGCTCACCATAAAATAATTCACTTAAACTGTACATCATACACAGTAGATAGGTGACCAGATATGTAAGCTGATTTAAAGCGCAATGGTAGTACTTGATTCCATCATGTATCGACACGGACTTCGTGTCAATATTACAGCTGGCCGCTGTGCCTGATAGCACATCGCACATCAGTTTGTAAAGCTAAATATCGACTCTTGGGAAGATAAATTACATCAATCTCTATCCTGTGTCACAGGTCATTAAACAGGCAGGACCGGCAAACGCTCAGATGCTATAGATTGATGAGGACACATGACGAGGGGATTGGCAATAGATCAACGATTACGTTTGGCCCATAATACGTCTTGTCTAAATAGGATGCAAAATAATGTCCGTCAAGAAAAAGCAAGGAGATGTAAGGACTGAACGACGTGATCTTAGGTACAGTTCAACGCTTTATTTGCGTCAGTATGGGGACAATGCTTGAGTTGTATATACATATACATAATATAAATATATATATATATATATATATATATATATATATATATATATATATATATATATATATATATATAAATATATATGTTTATATATATATATATGTGTTTATATATATACATGTGCATATACATATATACATATATATTTGTATGTTTTATATATATATAAATATGTACTTACGTACATATATACACATGTACATATGCATATATATATATGGATATCTATTTATACTCATATATATATATGTGTTTTGCATATATATATATATATGTACATATATATGGACATAAATATATATGTAGATATATATGTTTATATATACACATGTGCATATATATATGTGTGTTTGCATATATATATATATATATATATATATATATATATATATATATATATATAATATATATATATATATATATATATATAAATATATATATATATATATATATATATATACAATATATATATATATATATATATATATATATATATATATATATATATATATATATATACATATATATATATATATATACATCTATATATATATATATAAGTATACATATATACGTGTATGCATATATATATAAGTACATATATATATATATATATATATATATATATATATTTATGCATATATATATATATATACATATATATATATATATGCATATATATATATATATATATATATTTATATATATATATACATGATATATATATATATATATATATATGTATATATATATATATATAATATATATATATATATATATATATACATATATATATATATATATATAAATATATATATACATATATACATATACATATTCATATACCATATATATACATATATCATATATATGGATATATATATATACCATATATATGTGTATGATATATATATGTATATATATATCTATATATATATATATATATATATATATATATATATATATATATATATATATATATATATATATATATATAGTGTATGTGATTCGCACAATGGTTGATTTCAAATCAAAGTTCGTCGTGTTATGTAGTAATGTCTTATGTCTTAAAAGCTTTAGATAGGGTGCATCACGTGATGTTATTTGAATTATTAATGTGTAAATGTACGAGTCGCACTATTTTGAAATTACTTCTGGGTATGAATACAAATCAATCATAGGTTGTAAACTGGGACAGCCTATCCGATTAGTTCCGATGTAGTAATGGTATAAAACAAAAAGGAGTTTTATCACTTTGTCTGTTTTGTGTTTATATGGATGTGCTACTTTTACGGCTTGAGGAAATTGGTGTTGGTTGTCACTCTGTCAAATAATTTATAAGTGCGTTTTATAATGCCAATGACCTTACCTTGATAACGTCACCTTTTAATGCTTTTAAGCAAATAATCGCGATATATGAGCAATATGGTAACGTATACGAAGTACTTTTTAATGGGATTGTACTCGTGTTATGTGATAAAGATCTTCATCCTGGCAGTTATGCAGACATTGAATTTTATGTGACAAACGTGGATAAAGTTGCACGCGAGCTTTTACATCGCATAAATCTTCTGCTATCAAGTTTAGGTTTTTGTCACATTTACGTACTCTGCAGCGGGGGGTGCGTGTCATAACGGCTCTCGCAAGCGGTGAGGCTCGCTGTTGTATTTTAACTACCACCTAACGTTTGCACTATTATATCACTTGCACTTGATTATCCGAATACCTGTAGCTTCGGTGTATATTCATTTGACTCTGCAAACACCGATTTTTGACACTTAGAATGCAGTCTACTTGATCCCGCTATTCATTATATGTCGCACAATTTTTCGTCTTTACTCAGTGTCATCTACACAGTGAAAAAGTAGTGCCTTTACGCATTCAGTGCCATAGTGACTTTACGATTTTCACATGAATTATTGAATTAATCTGTGCTCACGTGGAACACAATCCGTACATTCTTTTCATAATTGTTGTGCACTTTAATGGGGTTGCAAAACAAATGCACAGGTTGCGAGTAGACGTGTAGGAAAAGGATTGAACGTAATTTTTTTATAGCGTCTATAATATGCTTAAAAAGTTGTTAACCTCGCTAGTCAAGCAATGAGGCGGGAAACAGTTCGGTAAAAAAATTGACTGCTATGGCATAACAACATCAAGCGCAACATATTATCCTCAATGATAAATCCGTCCATAACTCACGCAAAACATTAGGTAGCCGAATGACCTTATAAAAGGTCCACCCAAAACTATATGCACATCACTTATCGTAAATATTATTGATTCAGTTGTAAAATGACCTCCTCAAACGCAGACCGAGAAGAACCCGTCGTTATTGGCGGTATAATGTATAGATACCAATTGCCAAGCACCCTGTTTGTCAGTTTAAGAGAAAGCCGTATTCTTTATGCAAAACGTACACATAAAATCCCTCCTAACAAATGCGCATCTTGACACAGTATGTACCTCGATCAATGTTTTTGACCTTAAATCAGCCCCAATATTTCACCTTGTCAATTCCATTTGATCCATTTATCAATCATGTTTGTGTCAATGCATTCGCGTTTTTCTGTTGTATAAATCGATTTGTCATGAAATGTCTTTTAGTTGCAAAAGCCATTAGTAACGATGAATCCCAGTATTATCCTTTATGCTACGATTCATTTCAATCTAAAAGGAATATTTCTCTGTTTCATACAAGTATGGTAAATGTCGAAAGTCATTTAATACAAACATGCAATATTGCATTATGTCAAGACACATCTGTTGACTATGAATCTATGGCCTGCGTAGAACGACTGACATCATTCACAGATGCAGATGCCTTCTGTTTGTTTCGTTATTTTCGAGAACATAATCTGATCATGTAGAATCCTTGCAACAAAAGTAATCAATCTATAATAATGTTATTTTTGAATAATTCAGACATCTTAAAACAATCAAAATGCTTGTACGATAGAGACCGTAATCCACAATATAGTATACTGGCGTAACATGAACAGTCTAGTTCAAATTACTAAATTTACTGTATGTGGTTTTTTTTATATAAACAAAGAAAGTCACGCTTAATTAAAGGAACGGCCCTGCTGCCTTTCATTTTCACGAGCTACATCAAGGATTGCAAAATCAGCAGCTTTTGTCTGTGACGTTTTGTGGGGCAAGTTGGTCCAGGCCGAGCCTAGAGTGTGTGTGTATATAGCCATACCAACTGGTCGATGTGAGTGGTTCAGAGTTATAAAGGTGAATATGGTTTGGTAATAAAGGCAGAATAGTATATGCGTATCAAATATGTTCAAAGAGCAGATTGATTTCATTTATATTGATAAGATATATTACACAATACAAATCCGGTGTTGTTGATGAAATATCTACTTAAGCGATCAATACATTTCATTGAGATCTTTACGCTGTTGAATTCAATATACAGCTCGCGATTAACAAAATAAACTTGTAGCATATCCTCAATGAATAATTAAATTGATATATTGACAACCAATGCTACTTCTGCACGGCTTTGATTTCTCATAATATATTGGAAAGTAAACACCTTATGTTGATGTTTAATCAAATAATTACGGAGTTGTTTACAAGATTTCATAGACAATAGCGATTGTTCTAAGAAACTACCGAACATTACTAATTGCGCAACACGACATTTAAAATGCCAAATATGCAATGCAATATTTTTCTCTAGAGACCTTACAACAGCTGTCCTCGTTAATAGCATCCCAAAAAAAGGTAAAGATTCATGTACACATAAACAGCACAGACACACTGACTTTGGGTGAGATTCTTTTACCTATGCGTTGGATATGTTTAATATCTGTCATCATTTGGAGCCATTTGTTTGACACACAGCCACCTAAATCTGTCCAAGCTGACTCTGCTCTAATTGAATTTTTGACAAGATATCAACTTAGATAATAAAGGAGCCAACATAAACAACATGGTACGTCCAATAAGGCTGATGACTACGAGTATATGTTATATAGTACACGCTTCTGTGAAGTGAGATTAGAAGACCTCCACAACATTCATATCCAATGTGATTCATTCGTAAATACAGACACAATAATCCAGATTATGATCTATCACATTCTGAGCCTGTCAGTGGCATGGATCATGTGAAGGTTGTGACGCAAAATGAATGAATATTTGATGAAAACAATTACCAATAGCTTCTTATCAAATCTTATTAGAATGATCATGTGTTGCAAAACATCATTTGTTTTTAGAAATATGAACTAAGTTTAGTTAGTGTAACATTGCGCTGATTTACATTAGTAGATATAGCAGGTATTGCTCTTCGGCCACTGTTCAAAAGAACGGCAAACGTCACGAGCGAAATATACGATGCTTAACTGGAACATGGTCGTTGGATAACACACAAGTCTGGTACCACAAATGGACTAATAATATGTAATTAGAATTAGTATAAAACACTACAATACTATTATTAACTATATTAAACCATATTATGATGTTAGTTATCTTCTATATATGCAACTATTGACCTTAGCGGGGATATTGCACTTGGCTGTCCATTATACCTTGCTACACGGCCATGTGTAACTACAATCACAAATATAATCAACCACATAGAGTCAATACTGATCTGCATTAGTCATTATTCTCCTCGCTAACGGCGACATTAATCCGAAATCGCAAAATTACTGCTGCTGTGCATTATAGATGACAAGACTGTCGGCTTTGAGGCCAACATGTACATAACTTGAATATTCTCCTCCAAAATGTCTGCACCTATCCAGCTCTATACAGCCAACATTTTGCCAAAGATCTGGGGATGCCGCCTTGAAGGTTCACACTAAGGTGTAATACTTGAAATAGGGTTCAGTCACAGCAAGGGTTGGGGTGGAAGCATGGTGGGGCTTAGAGGCTGGTCATGACGAAGATAGGCTGGGATAACGGCGGGGAAAGGGGGTTTCCGTAATCAATAGCCGCGCTATGCAGATCAACCATGTTTATTGACATGAATTTGATTGAATCAGAATAGGTTATAAACGAGCTTTTGGTAACTGCATTGTACTAACAAAAGCTACTCATTGTATATATGAAATGCTTTTTGCCGGCTTCTTCTACTGGCCCGACGTCAATCACACAAGCGGAACATTCCAAACATGCACTACATAATATTATCTTTTCTAAAGCAGCGTTCCTACGCGGTCGTTGCATGTTCTAGATATAACAATGGTTGAATATAGGTTGTGATGTAAGCAGGGATTAGGAGTCGGGTGGTGCAAAAAAGTCAATGTACAATTTTCAGTTCTGATCCTTCCCATGCGTTTGCCACGTGTTGACTTGGCCATTAGGGTCAAGTGTGCGCACACACTGACGGCGTGTCATGCAGTTCGCGCTTAAACTAGTCGTTGGCGCGTCAACTATTTACACTCATGACCCTGATGACAAACCATGTGGGAGAGTTCTGGTTTTACGGTAGCCGGGGTACCAGCAGTAGCTCAGCAGTTTTGTGTGACGTGATTTATGACTTTTATGATTTCCGTCAAAGATCGCCATCAACATCTCTCTATGTTTGCGTTGTATCCATCATCTGACGATTTATCCAGGCGATGTAGTCATAGGTGGATATGACGATGAACAAACAACGATTATCCATATTGAAAACCTGTTTCTGTTTGAAGATATCGGGTTGATATTCTGTGATCAACTGTTCATGCTTGTTTGGCACCATCCAAAAATAGCATGTTCAAGTCGCACGAAGTAATTACAGAACATTTCATTATGGAATGGTGTAATGTCTGACGTGTGATTAGGGGCATAAAAACAAGTTTGAATTAATGATATGATATTTTCATGTAGCATGCTTTTAAACTGTACGTGCTAACAAATATGCGAGTTCAATAGTTAGAAGATTTTATGGTGATATTGAAAAAAAAATTGTCTGTCAGCCCAGGTAAGTTTTATACTGTTGAGTTGAATCAATCGAGGTCATTGTTCATCGGCAACCATTAAAGACAAAAAGTAAAATGTTGCTTATATCAATACAATTACTGATGCGGTGATGGCAGGGGCTCTTGAATATGTATCAACGTTGCACTCATATGTCATTATAATTTGTTTGTCAACTTTTCTGTTATATAGCTTCACGCATGTGGACAAATTAGAAAAAGGAGAATGCTTGTTTGGTTACCATTTGTATTCAGCTACAATAGAGCTTTTCATTCATCATTTTAGGAGTTTGAAATACATGATGCTAATTCACACACCGTGTGTTGGTAACAGGAATTACTATAACTTCGTCTATCAGGTTATGGAAAGTCATATTTGTTGCGATCAGCTACCCTATTTTTTAAAGATATCACGTACACTGGGTTAACTATCCGTTGTCCATGACACAAATGAAGCTCGTTAAACTCAGTGTTTTTCGTTCCCGGTAAGATAGACATACGGCCTATGAAATCCTTCTTAATGGCGCACGCTAAAACGATATTGTCCATGCCCAAGGTTTAATGTGGTGTGTAGTTTTGTAAAACCTAAATGTATTTCTGTTCGACCTTAGTCTTGTGTATTCAGAATAGGTTCTCTATAGTTAATCTTCATCAGCTTGTTTTGCCACCTATGGCTATATGTTTCTTACATATGGTCGTTGATTTGAGATGCTAATCATTCAATTCCATAAGCATCTGTCACCATACAAAGGTCATTCCCTGACATATGACTTATTTGGAACATTATATAGAAAACAATAGCGACAGAAGTATTTATCAGGAATTAACATGTCGAATCTAGCGCGGTCACTTACGGCTTGCAAGGTATACACCCTGAAGAAGGCTGGAGGGAGATATTATATTCACTAACGCTTAAATTTAATGTAACATGAGACAGAAATCATCATCGGAGATGTAATGCGCTGTTCTGCAGGTACGTCAATAGCATGTTTTGCATACAATTACAAAGTTTTCAGAATCACACAATAGGCTCACACGCAAGTGATCTCCAGAATGGACATTTCAAAACCATTTGCAACATTGACGCAGGGACGTTATGCTATTACGTCATTGTGGTTCATACTTCATATGGCGCATTCATATACCGAACGTGTCCAATGGGGTTAGGGCTAGAATATGGATAGACAAGAAGCAAATTGTGAAATTAATGGCGTTATGTTCAATGTTTTCATTGATCAATCAATAGAGTTGGAGAATTTCAACTACACCATGAGTGCTAAACCCTATATCATACCTTGTACCATTAACTAATCTACGTAAGGCGTTCTAGCTTATCTCACTATTGGCAGTGTAAAAACCACCGACAAATGCTTTTCAATCAAGATTAATTGAATTGAATCCAATTTGTTTTTAGAAAAATACAATAAGGCTTATTGAACGCCCTTTAGGTCGGCTACAGGCCACAGTTGCAGTGGAATAACCATACAGGGGGATATATATATATATATATAGATATATATATATATATATATATATCTATTAGAGATATAGATAGATATATATAGAGATATAGATGAGATAGAGAGATAGAGAGAGAGAGAGAGAGATAGAGAGATAGAGAGAGATATAGAGAGATCTCTCTATCTCTCTCTAGAGAGGATCTCTCTCTCTTTCTATATAGAGAGAGAGATCTCTATTTTTAGATCTCTACAGATCTAGAGAGGGAAAGAGAGAGACACAGAGAGACTTTCTAGAGATCTCTACCTCCCTCTGTAGATTTCTCTATATATATCCCTATAGAGATATATACAGATATGCCTCTATATATATATACATATATATATAATATATATATTATAGACAGAGAGAGAGACACATATATAAAGATATAGAGAGGATATAGAGATAGATACATATGTATATATACATAGATATAAACTTGATATATATAGACAGATATATATATATATACATATATATATATATATATATATATAGACAGATATATATATATATATATCTATATCAGAGATATATATATATATATATATATATATATATATATATATATATATATATATCTATATATCTATATATATATATATATATATTTAGCTGATAGCTTTTAACCTACCAGGGCTCACATACGAAAAAACATGTGAACACGCCACCTGTGTGCAGCGCACTCAACTTCCGTTTCTAGCGGCGGCTCCCGCTGTGCACATGGTTCAACACCAAGCACCAAGAAGGCCATTTTTTCCTCCTCCTCCCATTACAGGCGACAGGAGTATGTGATCACCACGATCGAGATGGCATATTGCCGTGTCAAGTGCAGACCGAAACATTCTTACATGACAGGGGCTCCATTTAAGAAGCGTCATCAATCCACTCTCTCTTCAATAAATGTGTCGAGTTTTAATGCAGATTTAACCTTAACGCAATTGTACTAGATTGCATCATATGTCACCGATAGGTCGGCCAATAAACGAACCAAAGTAAATTTAGTGTGAAGTCTAGCGTCATATTTTAAATAGCATCACTCTCAAGACTGTGTTAGCTACGATTGTTTAACTACCGTAGTATTTCAATGTACTTTATCAATTTCATCAAAACAATGAAGTAACAGAAACTTAAACTGAAAGTGCTGTTAACTGCTTATAGGGCTGAAAGAACGAGAAATTTAAAACAGAAGCATACTTAATAATCCGTCAATATCGATAAGAATCACATAACAGCATCCGCAAGTAAATTTGATAAACCGTAGATAATATTTCAACCTAATCTAGTGGCTCTATAGTTTGATATTAACCCATGATCATATCTTCAACATATACGACATGTTGAGCCGTAAAGCAAGTTAAAAGATTTTACATGCACATATACATACAATGTCAATACTTGTTGATTGCAATACGATCTCATTCATGTTAAGATGTAC
Organism: Urechis unicinctus; assembly: GCA_034190875.2. Classification (NCBI taxonomy): domain Eukaryota; kingdom Metazoa; phylum Annelida; class Polychaeta; order Xenopneusta; family Urechidae; genus Urechis; species Urechis unicinctus. Next base: position 54,380,462 of record CM067350.1, on the reverse strand, counting down.
ACACAAATTAGGTACGACCATAACTTTCTTTAGTATAATGGATCGACCGATGATACATCATAGTCCACGTATATATCAATAGTTCCCTGTCCTGCGGCTGAATAATCACTCTGCTGCATTGAATATTATGCTTGCTATATGTTAAACTAATCCAGATATTCTTTATGCCGAAATGGTGGTGATATATCGTCTTGACAACATTTTTTAACGTCTTAATTGCTGTATCCCTGCTGTTCGATGTGTTGTTTGCTATAACGTGACGGCATAATAAAAGATAGCTCACGCTACCAGCGTCTGATTACAACATGGTGGCAGCGGTTTCAACCCATGTTAACAGCGTTCACATGCCATTGACGGTACAATTTACTATCACTTTAGGTGAATGAGCATAGTGGGTAACTATGTAGTATAATTTAGCTTTAAAACATGTACGCTACGCACGGTGCAGACTGAAGTTAAAGATTGCTACAAAATCCATTCGTTTAGAAGAGCGACAGAAAAACAAGAAGCCCATAACATATTTGATCAGCTGTCAAATATTCGAGATAACCATGGCAACTTACCATATTCCAGCACCTTCACCTATGTCATTGGTTGGGGATGTGGCTAGCAATTGGCGAGACTTTGAAACAGCTTGGGAGTACTACAGTATTGCCACGGAGCTTGATAAAAAGTTGACAAATGAAGATACAACTGTCAACGAGGCTGGGGGCCAGCAAGTTGCGGCAACATTGTGCTCCGTGATGGGGACAGAATGCCTGAAAGTCATGAACAGACTCCCTACTCTCACGGCTGAGTACAAAAAGAATCCCAAGCAAATGTTTGATGCATTACGAGCTCACTTCATTCCTCAAAAGCATGTGCTGTACGAACGCTTTAAATTCAACACAGCCGTTCAGAAAGGAGAAACAGCTGATGAGTTTCTGATACGACTCCGTCAACTTGCAGAATCATATGAGTTTGGAACCCTAAAAGACAGTCTTATTCGGGACCGATTAGTTATTGGGACTACAGATGATGCATGCAGGGACAGACTTCTTCGAGAAAGACCTGTTCCAGACCTCAGCAGATGTATTGAGCTGTTACGGGCTAGCGAACTCTCAAAGTCCCACAAGCAAGCCTTGTCAGGGAACACACCTGCATTTGTTGACTACTTGTACAGGAAAAACAAACAGCAGTCAGGAAACCATCTGAAATCACAGAAAGGAGTACATACAAACTCCAAACCTTCAGGTCGACCTCCAAGTCAAGGTCAATGTCAAGGTCAGATAAAAAGCCAGAATAGCAGACAGTCAGCCTGTCACTGGTGTGGTAAACGTCCTTGCCATATGAGATCTGACTGCCCTGCTAAGGAAGCTATCTGCAATAAATGCAAAAAGAAAGGACATTACTCTGCTGTCTGCAGATCATTCAAATCAATCAACGAAATGAGCTCAAATGTTGACTACGTTGATATACCTTTGAGCATGGAATCCCAGTTCTTGGGAGAAATCCATTCCATACCAGATAACTTTTGGTCTGCAGATCTACATGTCAACGACAACCCTACGAGTTTTAAACTAGATAGTGGAGCTAAAGTGACCATAATCAGTGACTCTACTCCTTGGCTAAAAAATGTTACTCTCCAACCCACTACAAAGGAATTTAGAGGACCAGGAGATGTACCACACTCACACTTAATCTGTGGTGAGCTGAATCATGCACAGCTGAAAACGGATGTTGCTTCAGTTTCAGAGACAGTTTATGTCATGAAGGGACAAAAACACAATTTGCTCAGCAAAACAGCAATCGAGTCTCTTCTGACACCATCATCCCATGTGTACTCTGTGGAGACCACTCCCGACTCCAAGCAAGTGTTCCCTCAGCTCTTTATCGGACTAGGCAAGCTTAAGAAGGAAATAAAGATACATCTACGCCCTGACACCGCTCCTACCTGCCTATATACACCAAGGCGAGTTCCCCATCCACTGGTGAAGAGGGTGGAAGATGAACTCAAGTCTATGGAGAAAGCTGGTGTTATTTCTGCAGTGAGTGAACCAACAGAATGGTGCTCGGGTATGGTGTGCGTTCCTAAGCCAAACGGTAAAGTGCGCATCTGTGTAGATCTTACAGCACTTAATAAAGCAGTCAAACGTGAGGTCCACCCAATGGCAAGTGTGGATGAAAATCTTGCAAAGCTACAAGACAGCTGCATCTACTCTAAACTAGATGCTAATTCTGGATTCTGGCAGATTGCATTGGACAATGATTCAAGATTGCTAACAACCTTTGTCACACCCTTCGGGCGTTTCTGCTTCAATCGCCTGCCTTTTGGGATAAGCTCAGCACCGGAAATATTCCAGCGCACTATATCACAGCTTCTGGAAGGGCTTAAGGGAGTCGTATGCCACATGGATGATATTCTTATCCATGGTCGCAACCAACAGGAACATGATCAACGAGTAAGAATGACAAGGTTACAAACTGCTGGTATCACTCTAAATGATAAATGCGAGTTTTCGAAGAAAAGAATAACCTTCTTGGGGCACATCCTGTCGGAGCATGGTATTGAAGCAGACCCAGCAAAAACCGAAGCAGTAAGAAACTTCCCAACACCCTCCAATGTAACAGAACTCCAGAGGTTTAACGGCATGGTCAATCAGTTGGCAAAATTTATACCAGACTTAGCATCTATCAATGAGCCTCTGAGACAACTGCTGCGGAAAGAGCAACAGTGGCTCTGGGATACACCACAAGAGATGGCATTCGAGACAATCAAACAGAAATTGATATCTACAGAGGTCCTAGTACACTATGATACAAAGAGGCAAACTATAGTGGCTGCAGATGCTAGCCAGAATGGGCTTGGGGCAGTACTTCTTCAGGTGGATGATTCTGGGCGTCGACGTCCCATTTGTTATGCGTCCCGATCCCTAGCCCCACATGAACAGCGATATGCTGTTATCGAAAAGGAAGCCCTGGCTGCCACATGGGCATGCGATAAATTTGCTGATTATGTGACTGGCACGTATTTCACGCTCGAAACAGATCACAGACCTTTGGTACCTCTGCTCTCTTCTACAGATCTCTTCAAAATACCACCAAGAGTTCTGCGATTTCGACTGCGTCTAATGCGGTTCACTCCAGATGTTAAGTATGTGCCTGGATCTATCCAGACTACTGCTGATGCATTGTCAAGAGCACCTACAGTTTCCGCGAATCAAGGTGATGCACTCTTAGAGGAGGTAGAAAGCTTCAAAGACTATGTCATCAGTTATCTTCCTGCCACAGAGAATCGTCTGAAAGAAATTAAGGAAGCTCAGGATGCTGATGCAATATGCAGCCAAATTAAGCAATACTGCAGGGAAGGGTGGCCAACCATCATGCCACACCAGCCCTTACGCAAACCTTATTGGGAACAAAAGCAACACCTAATTGTTTTGAATGGGTTGCTAATGTACAATGCCAGATTAGTGATACCCCAGACCATGCAACTGGAGATATTAGATCAGCTGCATCAGGGTCACCTGGGGATAACATAATGTAAAGGTCGGGCCAAACACAGTGTATGGTGGCCCCTAATAACCAAACAGATCGAAGCAATGGTCCACAAATACAATGTGTGCATGCTACACAGACCCCAGGTCAAGGAACCACTCATTCCACTCTCCTTCCCAGACCAAGAAGCATGGGATCGTGTTGCAACTGACTTATTTGAGTTGAACAAAAAACAGTTCATCCTTGTGGTAGACTTTTCTTCAAGGTGGTTTGACATACGCCAACTCCACCATACAACCTCTAGTGAGATTATAAAAGCTCTCAGTGAGATCTTCTCAACGCACAGTATACCCAATACTGCAGTGTCTGATAATGGACCACAGTATGCATCTAAGGAATTTATGCAGTTCTCAAAAGAATGGGGGTTCACACATGTAACATCTTCCCCAAAGCGGCCTCAAAGCAACGGTGAAGCAGAGAGAGCCGTTCAGACAGCCAAAAACATACTAAGGAAAAATGCAAACCCTTACCTAGCATTATTGGCATACAGAACGGCTCCCCTACTCAATGGGAAAACTCCCAGTGAAATTCTGATGAATCGCAAATTGAGAACAACTCTGCCTACCACACGAGACAATCTCCTCCCTAAGAGAGTAGATTTTAATGTCTTGAGAGACAAAGAGAATGCATATAAGGAGCAATATGAGCGGGACTACAATCACTGCCACAAAGTTGTAGCCCTCCCAGCACTTAATGTTGGCGACAAGGTTTACATACGTGATGAAGATCGTTATGGTGAGATTGTAGAAAGACTCTCTAACCCAAGATCCTACAAGCTAGCTACAGACCATAGGACAAAACTTCGCAGGAACCGTGACCTCCTGATTGCCACAGGAACTGATGTTGCAGAAGATAACCGAATCTCCTCACCAAAGCCTCAACAACTTAAATCACCCAAACCATCTTTGGCTGTAACTCCATCTTCACTTCTTCCAGAAAGCTCCTCATCTGCATCTGACAAAACTTTATTACCAACTCCTGATGTCCAATCCAAAACTTCCAGTAGTTCCGGTCGTATTTCTAGCCGTGGACGTGTGATTAAAGATCGGGTTATCCCGAGTATGTAATAATGTCAGTGACTATGTTACTTACCAGTTCGGTGAAGTTCAGTTGACTTTCTTCCTTATATGCAAGATACTGTCTTAACTGTTATGTTAATTATTGTTAATACAACATTACGTTAGATGATTTGGAATAATCCTGAAGAGGGGATGTTGTATACCTGCTGTTCGATGTGTTGTTTGCTATAACGTGACGGCATAATAAAAGATAGCTCACGCTACCAGCGTCTGATTACAACATTAATGAATACGTGCTTAATAAAAATTGGGTTATGAAAATTATAACGACTATAAACGAACTATATGTCATTCTCTCCGCAGCATAGTATAATACGTCACATTAATAACAATGTTGAATATTTCTTTAATATAATGTCGATTAAACTGATGCTTTATGCTTTGCTTATTTATAGAGGTGACTGACACGAAATCATATTCGCCTTTGCTTAGATGCGTCCTCTACATGGACGTGTTCGCCAAATATGGATGGTATCGTAACGGTGTTACCGATAATTCCTGCGAACAAAGCCGTTATCCCCGTTTCGTTTTATGGTTTCACATTCCCTGCCTTGTCATAAACATGTGACACAGTATCCACTATTCTCACCAGACATTTCACGGTCACGTGGCTTATACTGGCGCAATTGATTGCTGTGTTATTGAAGTAAAATAGTGATGGTGATAATAGTTTATCTGGCAATGATGATTTATATGGAATCACTTTCCAACTCAATCATATGATATGTTTTACGTATTTGAATTCACAAAAGCCATAAAACCACCCTCTCATAGATTGTGATGGAGCGGTCAATAAGAAATATTTATATCGTTGCAGTGTCATGAGAATGCAATTTAAATGACAGATATTTCAGATGATGCACGAGGACAATGTACAATGAGCAATGAGTCTGAATATTCATAAACACATTATTTACGACAATTAACGAAACTGGCTAGCCTTTATGGTGATTGATTGTCAGAGCAAAAAGACCGTATGATGCAATGGTGCTCTGCCAGTGGATTACAAGAATTAAATATGATATCCACAATGTGTGGAAAATGCGGTTGATTTAAAACATTCCATTTGATAAGAGTTCAATGATAATATATCCTGGCTGGTAAAGTGTTCTATGCTGCCATAGCTCCAAGGAAAAAGCTTTCCCTTTGTTCGGTCCTAGCCCTAGATTTTGCTAGGGAGTACGTATATTCCTTGTGTTAGGAGTTTGCTCGTCTGCGAGGCTGAAAAACAACAATTTACTTTGATATTACCTAATAAACATTTCGTTTTTAAGCGACGTCAGTCCTAACAAGTGAAATCTCTGCACGTAACTTAAGTCACGAGCATTTTCAGAGACTTTTTTCTGATATTTCTATATCACGTTATGACGAGCACGCCTGAATTATACATATTCAAGATAGGGCTGTACCACTACGGAAAGATATTAATACGCCGAAACCTATCCACACCAAGTCGCCAGATAAACAATATATGTTTCATACTAGATAATATTTCAATGTCGTGGTCATTTACTGAGCATGTGAGTCAATCGAGTGATTCACAAAAATCGCACAAAACTATCAAAATCAACCGTGTATTAGACACGCATGTTCGATTTACGTTTTGTAACAGCCAATAGTTACAAACCATGGCAACTTAGAGAAGTGTGTACTTCTTATTTGACGACGCAGATTGGTGGCGAGTCACACTTGGTACCGTTCACTGTGAACTGTACATACAGGATTATCTGTCTACCATTGCTCACCCTCTTTGGTGTGGCCTATATATCATTTGAACGACGTCATCAATATATCATCAATTACTGTTGCGTATCGGTCTGAAATTAAATGCAGTAAATTCTTACATGATTGTACGCAAGTCGACATTACGTACTGCTCTTAATACTTCTACGTAATTGTAAAAGTGTTCACTTCGATGTGAACTGTTGATTTCGTCCGTTTTGGGCAGTGGGGGGGGCAGGCTTTTCACATTAAACTCAATGTGTACATCATTTTCAAGCAATCAAACAATCAAAAACATTTTGCTCAAGGTTATATGACATTTAATAAATGTATCCAGCTGTTTTTAACATAGATATTGTTAAATGATCATAGTTTCTGACAAACATAATCATTGAAACTTTTCGACAGATGCTGGAACAAAATATGCATCGAAACCATTCATGAATTACAATGGCAAGGCTGACTTTTTGCAACCGAGAATTTGATACCAGGCGCTATCAGAGATGTATAAATTAGATATATTACTTTGGCACCATGCAGCCCGGCTGTGACAAATTATTAACTGCTACAGGAAATAATCTTCCTTAGGCCGACCTGAAAATAACTTCTCAAAATGTATGCCACATGAATCGCATGATGAAATTAATTTCTTTTCCTGATGCAATTTTTAATTCTCTTACATTCACGCATTCATTGAATATAATTGTATCTCCTAAGCTTATATAGATCGATATCAATTTTTAAATGTAATTGACTGCTGATATTTAAATAATTCTAACATCACCCAGTCGCCATCACAAAACAACTGTTGTGAAACAGCAAAAGTACAGTTGCATTAATTATGCGATCTTTGGTACTGGGAAACAATAGAATTAAAATAGTAGAATCAATGGACAAAGTAGTGATGTAAACGTCCAAGTATTTGATATAATTGTTAGGAAAGGCTATGTGGGAAGCTTGGTAAATAGGGAGCGTTCGGGAAACGAGCTATAGTACTCTTGATTAGGACCAAATGGATTATAGTTAAATTTACCGACAGACACAGATTTATATGCACTGGTAGTGGATAAACACTTATTCGCTGCTATTGCTGTTATAAGATAATATCAGAACAGAAATGTAATACAGAGCTGAGCTACATCATAATCATGCATTATACACTAACAAGGTTCATATGGCCTTGAAGCGAACCTAGCATATCTGGCTCTGTATAATTGACTTTTATTAACCAGATAATTGGCAGTATTACCCTACACATTCCTCTATATTGCCTTTCCGTGAGCCGTGTCGTTGCTGCATCACTACAATGGTATTATAACTGCCGGGTTTACAATAAATCAGTTGTTGTATAAAGTGCCAAATTTTCATTTCTCTGAGATGTTAATTGAGCCACATTTGTATCAGGTGTTGAACGACGTTATTGATTAAGATATTTACATCACAAACATATTATCAGTTATATTGAAGCCGTAAATGGTGGAAGCAACACGGCTGGTTATATTTGTGCTATGTCGTTCTTCTGATAATCTATTGCTTCCTGTAATGGTCCATTTTCTGGTGGTATTGCTTGCATCATTTGCATACTCGTCGCAGAGAAATCGCTTAAAATTATCTAAATATTTGTCGTCTACGACTTTACCTGGTTAATGGATGTATTCACAAATGTTAAAGTGACATTCCAGTCTTCGATATTGTTGTGCCATAAATAAAACTATCGAAGATAAGTCGGTTTGAGTGAAATTAGCCTGATTTATGAAGATAATTTTGCCATAATTAATGAATAAATTTGGGCAAAGTATGCGTTCTCTTTGTCGAGCGCTGCCATGTTCGTACGCACATGTTGTTGACTTAAGTCTTACCACATATGATTTGTGGTTTACGACGCCCTAGCAGCGAGCGAAGAAATTTGTCGTCCCAGTTTCAATGATTGTTGCTTAGGAATATAACTGACTGTATTGCTTTCGGATTTACCCCTAAAATAAACATTTGAAGCAGCGAATTAGGATCTTCAGATCGCAGAAAGACGCAAAGCCGTCTGGTTTTCCGAGTGAAGAAAGAGACAAAACCGATTAAAAAGTTGACAGGAAACAGGTCAGTTAACGGTCTGACTGAACAGTGACTGTGAAAGTCGTTCACTTATTTTCGGACCAAGATTTATCATTTTCCCTCGAACCTCCCTTTTCAGTCATCATGATTGCTTGATGTTTATGATATGTACCATTATATGTTTATATATATTATCGGTCTTCATTCTACATTGAAGAACACTGTAAGACACATGCAGGTGATGTGGCATTGATACACAACTTTGCTTAAGCATAGTGGGTGACTTGGCAAGGATATATCTAAGTGTGGTCAATATTTTTAAGTCTTACTTGACAGAAATGAAGTTTGAATTATATCTGTGTTTGCAGCTTTTATAGAAGTCCATTCAGAACATGTACGTCAGGTATCCAACATAGATAGTGGTTGTTCACCCCCACAATGGGTTGACATCACCGCACCTGAGTTAGCCCAGTGCATGGATAAAGGGCCAGACTCAGAGCCCTGAACATGTTATATCATCATATCATTGCTAATTATAAGTGTAAGAGTATAGAACATATGTTATTCCTATCCGCTTGTAGTCTTACTTGATTTCAGTTAACGCGCGGCAGAATAATTCGCAATAACAAAATATTGACTTCTCTATTTAAGCCATGTGGCAGCAAACTGACTGCTCAGAATGATTGAATTAGCAAAGTAACATCAAAGATGTCAGATTTACTAACGAAAAACATTTGGTGAACGATTTACTGTAGAAAAAGACCCACAAACAGTTATATGTGCAACACTTATCACAAACACCATTCTTGCAAAATGCCCGTATCTCTTGCAATGCACAAAATGGCGATTAAGAACCAATGCGTATAGAATAGATGCTTATTTCTGCATGCGCATTGTTTGACAACTTCAGGGGAAGCCGTATTCCTGGTACAAAACGTTCTATCGCATTTCCTGCTACAAACGACGCATTGTACGGCGGCATCTGATTTCAATAAATGTCTCTGACCATCGATCAATGACAATATTTTATTATTGTTTTTAATCCGTCTATCGATCATACTTGTGTCCGCGCATTCGCCTTTTTCTGTCCACTAATCCATTTTGCATGGCATACATTTCAGTGTCAGGAACCATCTATAAATCACTCTTTCTTTAAGATTGTACTCAAACGAATAATGAATTACCTTTATATAATGATTTATATCGGTCTAAACAGGAAAGGGTGTAAGTGTTTTTTGCTTGGTTTTTGGCCAGCAATACATGTTGATTAATTTAATACAAAGATGTTATTTCTATTCTTATAATTGTATATTGTTAAGACACTTATATACTCTATGGCGCTTTGTATGACCTGCACAGTATCAACATGATTAGGCTGACAATATATACTACAACAGACTTGCACTTCGTTGATTTCATTAGTCGCAATAGGTAATGGAAGTCACATTGAGAAATCTGTAATCCCGAAGAAGCTATCAAAATAATTATCGTGAAGTAATATGAATCTTCTGAAAACAATCAGGTTGCTTGTAGAATAAACACCAGTATCCTGCAGTATGGTATATCTTATTCAGAACCAGAGAGTAGATCACCATTATATGGATTGGGTTAATACTGCGTAGTAAAATAAATAAGATGTTGTGGAACCGATATACTATGGTTGCAATACTTATGTAAATAATCATTTGCTACAACCTATCTGGCATGCAACTAAATTGCTATTTTTTAAATAATACTATATAATGAAATGGGATAAACTTTATGCATGCATCAGTCTGTTTTCAGAATGACTCAAAAGTAAGCACGTGATTTGCAATTACCATTGACATGCATTGGAATGATGCGCTTAGTTGCGCATTGTATTCGAATTTGACATACCGAGAACACAATATAGCTTTAGCAGACGTTTGGCAATAGGAGATTTAGGATAATTTATAACCTTTGGTCACGCAAGGATCGACAGCATGAGCTGAGCTTTTACAGTTGACCACAATCGTGCCAGGTCTGATTTGTGCTAATGACGTCAATGAATCAGTAATTCTCATATGACATTTCTCCCCTGGTGGAGTGCAAATGTTTTTTTAGCCAGTCATTCCATTTCAAGTAGTGTTTTTCTGGTTTATGCTCCATCTAGAAAGTATTTACCACCACAGGAACCATGTATATAGATGCGGTAATGTCTTATATCAAGCTTGTGCGTGATTCTATGCACAAATCACCTCATCAAGAGAATTGTACATTATAACTGTGTAATCAGGTAATCCTTTGGACATACGCGCGTGTACTTTGGACATACACGCGTACCCATGGCACAGAGCTATGCCGATAACGAGTTGTGCATACAGTCATCCTGCTGCAGAACATGCCGCTTGCGAATGTAACTGTTACCTTAAATTAATCAGATAGTTGGATGGTTTTTTGGCAACCCTGCGATTTAAAGGACACTACAAATAACTTATAACCTTGGCACTTTTAGCGTTTTGCCCGCCACTTAAGTAAGTAAGTTCACTATCAAAAAATTATTATCCTAGATACTACTGAGTAAAAGTGTACACAGGAGAGCTCTCATATCTCGTGTCGTGTTCACAGGAACGAGGGAGGCTGCGGTCATCAAATTAAATTTCAAATCTATGTAAATGCTATCGAATGTTAGTAAATGCAGCGGTATTAAACGGATTGGCACGAGAATATTATACACACTCTGTTAGCTTCCCGACAATCCATTCCTATTCTGTAGAAGTAGCATAGAGATATGTACCCTCCGCATTAAGTGTAATAGTTATATAGGAGACATGAAATGTATCGTTTGTTTTCAACTGACACACAAGTTATGTCAGCTACAAAAATAATCTGTTCATCACAATGTGTCAGTACAGCAAACCGTGACAGTACAGTGCAGATACTAGATTGGTGTCATAGATAATTAACAGTGTTGTACATTTCTGTTACCTCTATTAAATACATTTATGGGTACAGCCTGGAGATAAAAAAAAAAAAATTATTTTATCATAAAGATGTTTTTAAATGTACTTTTTATAAAACAAAATCATCGAAATTCTTAATCGACCGATTCCCTACGGTTATTGGCAATTAAATCCGAAACAATTAAGTCATATTGATGATCCTGGCTACTTTGTTAGTCGAATTGTTTAGTTTTAAAGGGTTTTTAATTCTAAACTGAATATTGCGCATGGAAGACGCTATAAGATATCAGAAGCTGCAAATAGACGGAATTCGGGCGCAAATGTCAGAAAATTATGGATTCAATACTTGTGGCGTGATAATATGGTATTACCAAGACATTCTACCATCTATTCAAATATGCATCATATCGCCGAAAATAAGTCGTTAAAATCGCACAAATATTCTCCGCTTTGACAGAGGCCCAAAAGTTTTACATCCTGGCAAAGTTCTTTTATGCATACCAAAGATTTAGTTAAAGAAAATACATCAATTTGTTTACACTAGTGGATCATTATATTCATAAGAGACATGCTACATGATAAAATCATGCATCCTGGTGGTTTATCAAGTTCTCATTGTTCTTCTATATTTGAAGCACTTCTTGTAGTTGCCTGATGTTTGACTTAAACAGTCAGTTTACAGCCATCCAAACTCGGTTTGAGTAAATTGATTTGTCTTTAAGCTATAACAATACCTGGTTACGCACAATTATAAAGTCATCTTTCACAACAAAGATATCAAACCAAGAATTTATTCCCGAATCCGATTGTACCATTCAAAAGACCAGTAATGAGAGGGTGGTATTGCAGCTTGCATTAACTACCCTCTTGTTGCTTCGCTTGTGGACTATTTTCGGAAGCACTAGTCACTTCCACGCATCGAGATTGAAAGTTATCTGCTTGTTAGATAGCAGGGAATGCAATGATATCAAATCATCGTTTAACTCTATGCATGCTCCCAATGTGGGTATAGCCAAATAATCATTATATTGGCAATGCTGTGTTACACCCTGATAGTCCTTCAATTACATTCTTATTGGCAAGAATTCAGATGAAAATGAATGACGAAGCTAACCTGCGATTTCTCAAAAGTCACACAGACACAAAAAAAGTGTTTATTGATTAAAAAATCCATGCATCCGCTATCACAGTGCTGTCCCGATGATTAGCTAAATTACTATTTATCGTCAAAACACGGGCTTTAAGGTGAATTTAATGCGTAGGAATGTGAAGGTAATTTGCCCTCATTTGGAATGACGGGAAACCAATCTTTTGTTTCTAGCATAGCTATCACACATTAAACTATTGTTGGTCAATGTATCGCCATATACGATATGTCAAGGTTTGAACTAAAATAATTTTCATGGTTTTGTATACTCGCATATATATTCTGAATATATTATACCAAGCATGTATGAGCCCTGCCTGGTTGTCATCTTCTTGGACCATATAAGCACCCAGCAAAACACAAGCTGAACATGATGGATAAGTCTGGATCTCGACCCACCATTTGTCACAGCAGACATCAATCACCGATTATCCCACTAGTTGTTTTGGAGCTGCGTTTACAACACTGTGCTCATCATTTGGACATCTAGTAGCTTCTATCCACCGCTACACGTTCACTATGTACCAAATGGTAAATAGGGAAATATTTAAGCAATACAATCTGCTACCCAACAATGTCGACATTATCGATAGGCAGTCATGTGACAACATGGCGTATGTCACATACCTTGCCCGTGTTTATCATGCATCATGAGCAATTCAATTCACGACAACTGATGCCGCAATATGTTGCACTATGTTCAGAATATGACCATCTGGCTGTGAACATTTACCCAAATGGACCTTAAAGTCAATTGGGCCTTATGTTCAAAAACTTGAATCTCATTGATAACATCTCCATCTCTATGTAGCACTAGGAAATATTTGAATATATTTCATTTCTATGTTGGTATCACATTTAAGTTGTCCGTGTCGCCAACATTGTCCTATAAAAAAAATGGATTTTATACGCAGTCAAAGGCATAAGTGTTACATTTTGACAGTACTCGACTTACTTAATGAACCAGAGTGATGTACACGGGACAACACAATCAATTATCGATTGCCATCAACCAGCTTCTATAACAAGTAACATATGTCTCAACATTTAAGCAATTTGTACATTGAAGCGGGTTCAGAACCCTCTCTTTCCGACCATTAATGCTACAACACGCAACATTGAGTCTAATGTGTAGTTAAATGTGCCTCATATTAGCTGTAAGGTGGATTATGCCGAGTGTGTCCAACCATACAACGATTGATGTCAGTCATTGTGTAAAGGCATGGTTATATATCCATTGTGGGGCTGCTAATAAAGCATCAGATAAGCCAATAATGCTTGTAGACAAGACAAAGAAATCATATTTTACTGCCAGTTTACATATCTTGCGCAATCTAAGTGGCCATGTATACGTTAAACTTACTCACAACGCACGCAGAGGCAGAGTAGCTGTAACTTAGACAAATTTGATACGATTATTCAATAGCACCTCAAGGGTAGATTCAACAAGAGGGCACACCGCGTCTCCAATGTGAGATGGGTATAAATGAGAAGGGCATCAAAGCCAGTTCGATAATTATTTCGTTTCATTCACAAGTGGATATTCAACAACACATTTAAAAACAAAACGACTTCACCGATAACTCATGCAGATATATAACCACTGTACTTCTCTCATAAATATATATATGCATATATATGTATATATATGCATATATATATATATATATATATATATATATATATATATATATATATATATATAAATATATATATATATATATATATATATGTGTGTGTGTATATATATATATATATATATATATATATATATATATATATATATTATATATATAATGCTTCTAAATGAACGTTTAAGTTTGTTTGTCACGTGATACAGATAACAATTTTCAATAAATCTTCGAAATTATTTCTTTAAATGAAAAGTGTAATTGAATGCTAACTAAGGTCATCGAAACAAGTTTTAACGCATCAATATCGCATGGAAAATGATTCGATCGTAAAAACAATAACAGATTATTGTAGTTGAATTGAATTGTAAGCGTTTTCTGTATATATAACTGATTTTAAGATTTCCATGGCGTCAAGGATTATGATGATAAAGATCTTTGTGATGAAGATATTTCTGAAGATAACCATGATGATTCCAATGGTGATGATGATGGCTATGAGAAAAACATGTCATCAAAGTACGCCAAGTTCCCCCATGTACCCATGGGTCTATTTCGTTTAACGTTGATTAGCTTCTGAATCAATGTTTGTTAACTTTATTGTCTCGCGATACAGAACGCAATTTTCAATATATTTTTGTGATCATTTTTTTTTAATTTAAGGTGTCAAAGATGTGCAGAACCCAGAGGTTAAATTTTTTCATTGATTGTAAGCTAAGGTCAAGTTAATCGAAGGAAATTTTGGATCATCGATGATTCCATAATTTTGGCCAATTTTGGGTCGATTTTGAAATCCTGAAGCAAATCGCAAATTTCTCTCATGTACCTATAGGCCTCTTGTTATTTTGACGTCAGCGCATTATTCCCATGTGCATTTGTTTATGTCACGGTAGCGAAACCTTACGATTGCAATGTATTATAATTAGGGAAGCGATCACCACAGAGCCACTCGAAGTGAGCCCTCTCAGCGAAGCTATAAACTCTTTGGTTGGATTGTTTCTGTGATCATTGGTACTAGCAAGTAATTGGTTGATATTAATATAATTTATTGATGAAATAGTGATATAAACTTCCAAGTTATAAAAGCCTTTATATGACTGAAGGGAAAGGTTTATATACCCTGTCAGATTACTGGTATATTTAGATGGATCGGATGTCTGCATATTTGCTGCTGTTGTTGTAATAGAGAACAAAGGTACATCATTATTATGCACGATACACTAACAAGTTCATTATGGTTTGGAGGTAACCTCGTACACCCTCTGTATTATCGAATTTAAGTAACCAGATATTTTGCAATATTCATTTACACATCTATAGATGCAGCCAACATCGTCATTGATTAAAGTATCTACATCAAATTGAATTTACATTCGCTGCCGCATACATGTCATTTGCTCTTGTGTTGATATAGTTAGACAATTTATAATCGAACTATATGTTAACCGTAAAATTGATTCTGTTAATTTTGGGAACAAATACGGAGTCGGATAATTGTGCCACGTCGTTCATCTGATAATCTATCGCTTCCTCTAATGGTCCATTTTCTGGTGATATTGCTTGTATAAATTACATTCTCGTCGCAGAACAAACCGCCGAACATTGTCCAAGTATTTATCAGCTACTGATTTTACCACGTTAGTGGATGGATACGCAATAGCACTGCAGAGGCCCCAATAAATAATGACTCAATTCCTCTGTTATCGTGTTCAAACTATCACTGCTTTATAGAATCTATCATATGATGCTTGTCGTATTGTCATGAATGCCGAAGCAGCCATTGTCCCATGCAATTATGAATCTAATGAAGGGTAAATTGAGAAATTTAATTACAAAGCTGTACACAAATTAAAGCGAAAGTGTTTGGTCTACATTGATCACGGCAATATGCCATCATAGCTCTTGTAGACAGGTAATGTAGTTAATAATGAGAGCTCACAATGATGGTACTCTGGGCGTGTATAGTGTATATCATGCACAATGGCGAAGATTACCACGGGATTTATCTGATATGTGGCGCCATGTTGATAAGCCCTTTTACGCTGCACTAATATGTTTAACCAAAATAAACCGCGGCATTCTCTTAATCGCGACAATTACTATTGCGCGATGCATTTAGAGAGACATTTAACAAATAGATTTAAAACCGCAAAGACCCTTATGATTACCAGTCACAACCCTTTATGTGCATACACACACTTAATTTCATACTGATAAAGGTAGTGTTAGGGATTATATTTTCAATTTGAGTTTAATACAGAATGATTTTCGATTGCTGCACGTTTTCAGACGGGCTGTTGGAAGATCAATCGCATCAATCTCTATGATGCGCTATGGGTCATCAAACAGGCAGGACGAGAAAACGCTCTTTCGCGATGGATTGGTGAGTGCACACGATTGGGGATTGCCAATAGATCATCGATTGCATGTGTTCTTTAACAAATTGTGAAGGCGACAGTAATTGCTATCAACCAGATAAAATGAACATAAGAGTTTGTTGCTGAATAACAGGGTTGCTCCCGACATTATTTAAGCAGGCAATACTAGAAAATGAAACAAAACGTAATTTCTTGCTTGCATGACAAAGTTTTCCCCTTTTGTATGTTTATATATATATATATATATATATATATATATATATATATATATATATATATATATATAGATATATATATATATAGATATATATATATATATATATATATATATATATATATATATATATATATATATATATATATAGGCCAGTAGCTAGGATTTTTAGTAGGTGGGTTCTTTTCCCCTCAATACTCTCTCTCTCCTGGCTCATACTGATGCGGCTATAAGACCATAATAAAGGCACCATCGACACATATATCTATCCGCTAGAGTAAGGCGGACCTTTCTAGTGGGCGGTTCGTTCGAACCCCTCGAAGATATATATATATATATATATATATATATATATATATATATCTATATATATATATATATATATATATATATATATATATATATATATATATATATATATATATATATATATATATATATATATTTACAGGCCCGTAGCTATATATTATTTAGTGGGTATATTTTTTTTTCCCCTCAAATGTGGACCTTTCTCCTGGCTCATACTGATGCGGCTATAAGACCATAATTAAAGGCACCATCAATCGACACGATATATCTATCCGCTAGAGTAAGGCGGACCTTTCTGGGCAAAGTTAACCATAAACAAGGCAACAAAGGAAGGTGATAGATCCGCAGGTGCCTTTGTTGATCTATATTAGCAAGTAAATTCATAAATTTAAATCGAATTCACCAAACTGTGTCATTTTCACAAGCTAGCTTCACCAAGGATAGTTACAATCGACATCGGTCATGGATCCCGTGGATATCAAGTGATATCTAACCTCCCACCGAAATCAGATACCACAATACAGGTGCACGACATGTCCTCAGTGCTCGGCTTGGTAAGCATCTGCAAGGATATCGGTGTCTCTTTTTGCCATTTTTTTCCATTTGTGTCCATAAATTTACCCTTTGTTTACGTTTCATTTGCTTACCATTCGCGCAGCCAGAGTCCAGCTCCGACGAGGCAGATGATGAAGTGGCATCCTCTATCGGGGTTTGGGAGGACTTGCAGTCTAGTGGTCCAGAAGAAGGTCAGAAGAGCACCGCTCTATATACCTAACCCGCAAATTGACAAACGGCCGGGCACCGGACACCGGCCGATAAGCGGGCCAAGAATTCGACCCCATTTCAAGGAAACTCAGCCGATCCCGTCATTACAGTGTGCGGGGCACTTTTAGTGGTGTTTGTGACCGAAAATGTTCAACTTGATTTTTATCTGGAACCTAGTAAAACAACAAATCGATATTGAGTGACAGAAGCTCAGCCTGGTGAGCAGCATATAAGCCGTACACAGAAACTCTGTTACTTTTAATTATCAAGCACAACATTATTAACGAGAAACCATACAAATGTAATCACATTGAGTTCGGATGTGTTTGTGATCATGTGGCCTTCTTATTTCCTGGTTGAAGCTTTATTTAGGATTTTAGAATATTCAGTCCATGTCTCTACGGTATTATATTTTCATCAATACCTATGTGCTCATGCTATTGACTTATTGCTCTTTTTATTAAATCTGTAACAATGCCCAGCGGGCCTCTTGTGATGGACCACAGCATCCTACAGGGGCAGAAATAATTCCGAGAAACATCTTAAAAACTACAGCAAATTATCAGCTGTCAAAGAGGACATTTTAAATACCAAATAGGTAAAGCGATGGTTCTCTTCAAATGCCTAACAACGGCTACCCATGTTCATAACCTCCACAAAAGATAGAGATTCATGTACAGATAAACGACACATACACAATGACAATGGAGGGGACATTATCTACGGGGGATGTGTATCATCTGCCATCATTTGGCACCATTCGTTTGACACACGGTCACATAAATCTGTCTAAGTGAACTGATTGAATTTCAGACATGAGATCACCTAAGATAATAAAGACCAGCCACAAAAAACATGGAACTTCAAAGTCTGATGACAAGGAGGGAATGTCAAATAGTACACGCTTCTGTGAGGTGAGATTAGGATACCTCCATATATCAAAATGTTGATGTGTTTAGCGCCTCATGCTCATTGTGATTCCCCTTGAGATACAGCCACCGTAAAACGATGACAGTTATTCGATCACCATTGCATAGATTGGGTTAATGTTGTATTGTAAAACCAATAAATAATTTGCGGAAACGATATACCTTGGTTAAAATGCTTGTGTAAATAATCATTAGTTACAACTTATTATTTGCCTTTGACATCATCAACTGGGTTCTCAGTGTGCCACTACGCACTCGTTTCGGAAACAGCAGTCACTTGCACCCATCCAGATGGACAGTTGATACATCTTATATTCGCCAGTGGGTATTTTTCGCTTTCTGCTTCTTAGGTATCATGGAATGCAATGATATCAAAACCATGTATTACTGCCATAAGTGACTTCACGACTGTGTGCCTACTCTAGTGCCTAGCCGCAGGTAAAGGTCAATCTAATCGCCCCGCTGATAAATTGACTCCCACTAAGCTGCTTGAATTGATTTGTGGTCATGCCCTTCCGACGAGAATCTGCCATTTATTTTGGCCGTAACAAGCAAAGCGCTTTAGCGCTTTATGCTGTATTCGTGATGTTAAAACCGATCGTTTCGTAATGACTATGTACAAAGGTACTATCTTCACTTACCCTAATTGCGCTCTCACTAGATGATATGGCCGAGCATTTACTTACAACGAAACACATACACACATGCATAGCTTCACGAATCATTTTGTAGGCTGGAAGTCAATACAATCAATAGCCTTTGTCTGCGCAGAAAGTCAAAAATGAAAGAAGCACAGTACTCAAACACCACAATGTTGTAAAATACTGTATCAGCCGTATTATGCTCCGACCAATATTTATCAACTCGCTTTTGATTTCTGAAAAAGTTTTAAATATGGGTAGATAAACATCGTACTTCATTCACTTATACACCGTGCAGAGCATAAGCGGCCTGGCCCCATTGACATCAGACAGTAGTTTTCTGCTGCTGCATTTCACCACTGTATCATTTTGAGAGAAACCACCACATCGCCTTTGATTGATTATCCCGGGCATCGACCCACCGTTTGTTACAACAGATTATCCCACCAGTTGTTTTGGCGCTGCGTTTACAAACCTGTGCTCATCTTAAGAACATTTACTCGCTTCTCTCCACCGCTACACGTTCACTTTGTTCAAATGGTTAAATGGGACAGGTTCGATGTGTTTATGCTTTGTGGTATCCTTAATTGCGAAACAGCCGAATATTTAATCAATAAAATATACTCCCCAACAATGTCGACATTATCAATATGCATCCATGCTGCATTCCTTTCTCTATTAATCATCACGTTGATCATTCCAATAAAAGGCAGTGTTGCGCACTGCGCGCGGTGAGCCTGTGGTAAATGATGATTGTGCTCATTAATCACTCCTTCTTTCTTATGAACGAATCATATACCGAGGAGGAATACATCAATCTTATAATGAATGAGCATCTATGACATGGCTAACGAGCACAGCACATGCTGTATCATCACTCTGCATCATGACCTAGGAGATCCATGCGGTTAAAATAATCTGTACTCTTTCATACAGAATCCGTAATCAATATGTTTAGTATGTAAATAATGTGCCGACTTCATCTCTCCCGTTTCATGCAATTGCTTGTCAGCCTTTGATTAAGAAAATCACTGTGCATAATAAAACCCAACCCCTAACTGTTCCTTGAATTCCTTGAAGTGGTACCTACTTTATCGATGTGAGCCTATGCATATGATGTTTTTAGAACAGAAATTCTATTTCGCCTTTAAAGATCGGAATACTGGCACATAGGTGTCATCAATGTATCAATTAATAGATGCATTGACGGCACATACCTGAATATATTCGACCTTATAGTCTCTGAAGGGCGGTCTTTGGATGCCTATTGTACGCATTTGTGAATACTGTCTGAAGACATAACGTTCTTCACACGAACTAAAAAGCAATATCACAAAACTCCAATTACACGACACCGTTTATATTAATTCTTGGATTCGCTATATATAGATGGACTTGATAATTATGAGCACCAGTTGTATTCAGAAACGTTGTTTGGGTTTAAGATTCAGATATCAATGTTTTCATTACTATTAACTGTGGGTGTTCAGGCAATAGAGCTTGTTGTTCTATAACCTAGTTTGCAAGCAATTAATATTTTCTGGAATCATATCTGGTATTTTATGGATATCAGCCTTTACAACACTTGACGTCTTTGTTATTGGTTCAACAATTAACCGTTTGTTCAACGAACCACAGTCAGAAAATATCACTACGACTATCAAAGCCATAACAAGTAAGCCTAACATTAGTGCTAAGTGTCAAATACTTCAGTTCAATGCGCCTCATATTTGCTAGATGACGAATGGTGCGGATTGTGTATCATTGTTATCCAACGATGCCATTAAACTGAGACCATGTTGGACTGACATAAACAATTGGTGACACGATAGAGCAATCGAACTGTACACATTCCACGCAATCACGTGATCCGCTCAAAACTATTGAATAAGAGGTGGGGCAATATGTTCTCATACAAATGCGTGGAAATATTATGATACAAAATCTCAAAAATAATGAATACTACGGATAAACCTTCGCTTAGCGTCCTGATAAATTGACCTTCCTAGTTCATACTGGACATTCGAAATGTTTCAGTTGCATATATAAATGATTTTCTCGGCGTTATCTGCAAGTGGCGGACGAGATTGGATTATAAATGACTGCATTGAAAACGCTCTGACCAGTAGAGCCACTCGCTGTAGGCATTCTCACTAGCAGAGCCACTCGCTGTAGGCATTCTGACTATCAGAGCCACTCGCTGTAGCCATTCTGACTAGTCAGAGCCACTCGCTGTAGGCATTCTGACTATCAGAGCCACTCGCTGTATAGGCATTCTGACTATCAGAGCCACTCGCTGTAGCCATTGTGACTAGTAGAGCCACTCGCTGTATCCATTCTGACTATCAGAGCCACTCGCTGTAGCCATTCTGACTATCAGAGCCACTCGCTGTAGGCATTCTGACTAGTAGAGCCACTCACAGTAGGTATTCTGACTAGTGGAGCCACTCACAGTAGGTATTCTGACTAGCAGAGGCATCTCGCTGTAGGCATTCTGACTATCAGAGCCCCTCGCTGTAACTCGTTCTGACTACTATAGATAACTCACAGTATGAAAGATCCCATTAATAGCCTAAAGAAGCTAATTTCATTAATCTTTTCCCATTATGCCCAGTGTTGCTCTGACAGAAGCTGGGATGCGCTTAGTCATTGTTGTTTCTATGTGCTGACATATATACACCTAGGCATGTGTGCCTCTCAGGCTTGTCCCATTATGCCCATGACTCACTCTGACTGTACGGAGATGACGTCTTGTCTTGCTGCCCGAACATTGACCGTGGATATCACAAGCACACATGTATATGAAATCCATTAATCCAATAGCCTATTCAATTGCACGGGAAACTTAAGATAGATCTTTAAGATAGCAATCGAATCAATGAGTAATTTAACAACCCATTCGGAATATCTATTTTGTAGGTGCAATGTACCGCATTTAATTCGATACCACGATACCGCAACCACGCTCTGGGCTACCTTACCTAGAGTACGAGTGTGCGACCCATCTGTTTCATCATGTCGTTGGTGGCGATAACATTTGTATTTTTGGGCGTCTTGTGTTTGCAATGCGTAATGCTGAACTACGATCTGGCAGTGGATTCCTTCTCATCACAGATCGTACAAACTTGTCGTGGCCTGTTGACTTGCACAACAAAACTGCAGGTATCGTATCACTGGTTTTATTTGTGTATAAAGGGAGGAACGTATAAACCTAGCAGATCTTGTTAAATATAGCTATATTTAGTAAGGATAAGAAATATTTAAACGTTTTATGCAAAACTATTGTAACTGTCCCCTTGTATTTCAGAATCAGGTCCATGCTGTTGTGTCCAATTAATGACTCGCTACATGTATGTACCTAAGTTTGATAATGCAAAACAGCATATTGGTCAATCCATAGCTCGAGAATTCCGCTGGTTCCCGCTTCGAAAAGGGTTCTAAATAACATCATTACGTTTGATACGGGATTTCTCATGAAAAGCACGTCATCATAACGTCTATACGGCCCTAGGGCGTCTCCGATACGAGCTGTTTCTGATAATCGACACTGGACATGTGCATTTAAGGGATAAGGGATTTCGCATGAAAAGCACGTCATCATAACGTCTATACGGCCCTTTGATGTCTTCAATGCGAGCTGTTTCTGATAATCGACACTGGACATGTGCATTTAAGCACAAGCTGTTCGACCATGTGTTGAATACTCGAACCTAACTCTAACAGTTAACACTGCTGTTAATGTCAGACAGCTGTATGTGCCTCACTTCTCTATGCGCCTGACTGCCACATGAGCCTTACTGCTTTATGAGCCTGACTGCTACATGAACCTGATTGCTATATGAGCCTGACTGTTAAATGAGCCTGACTGGTATATGAGCCTGACTGCTTTATGAGCATGACTGCTTTGTGTGCCTGACTACTAAATGTGCCTGACTGTTATATGATCCAGACTGCTTTGTGCGCCTTGATTGCTTTGAGCGCCTGACTGCATTATGAACTTGACTGCTTTGTGCGCCTGACTGCGTTGTGCTCCTTGATTGCTTTGTGTGCCTTGATTGCTTTGTGCGCCTTGATTGCTTAGTGCGCCTTGATTGCTTAGTGCGTATGACTGCTTTGTGCGCCTGACTTCTTTGTGCGCTTTAATTGCTTTGTGCGTCTGACCGCTTTGTGCGCCTGACTGCTTTATGCGCCTGACTGTTTTGTGCACCTGACTGCTATATGAGCCTGACTGCTTTGAGCGCCTGACTGCTTTGTGCACCTTGATTGCTTTGTGCATCTGACTGCTTAATCAGACTGACTGCTTTGTGCGCCTGACTGCTTGTGAGCTTGACCCCATTGTGTGCCTAACTGCTTTGTGCGCCTGACTGCTTTACGAGCCTAACTGCTTCATGCGCCTGATTTTGCGCCTGACTGTTTTATGTACCTTCTGTATCAAAAAGCTATGCCACATTGAATATCGTACATTGTATACAATGAGTGGCCAGTATAAGTATGATAAGCAGAAACACTCACGACCACAACAGGTTATAGCCTTCGACGGACTGACAGATCACTGTGGCTCCACCACTTGGTCGACCCAGTGAGAAATGAGGGGCCTCACAGCAGGTCATAGTTGAAATTATGGATATCCTACGTGGCCAATTAACCATTTTATTCACCCTAAAATGTGTACTTTACAGGAGAATCGATCGTTCATAAGTTGTATATCCATTCCCAGAATGTAACACATAAAACAGGTTAAGATGAGGACCGTCTGGTTGCATGGTTTAAAAATGAGTGGTCCTCTGCCGTATCACAGTAAGCTGAGAGTTGTGCGTGGAGGCGTCGACACTGGGCAGAGAAGTCGTGTGTGGTCTGAGGGACTGCACCATGCTCACATCCACGTACCCCAACATAACCTTCTCTTCGTGTGAGAGCTGCGGAAAATTGACTTCAGCTTTGAGATCTTCCAGCTCGTCGTCTGATGAATAATCAGGGCCCTGGTCGGACGAGGGTTTATAGGAAGAAAGAAGTGGATTGAACTTGACAGACGCTTTTGTGGAGCCTTCTTTCTTCTTCTTGCGTGACGCATTGTTAGTCAAGGACCCAGTGTTATTCCGGCGGGATGACTGATGTGGCGTGGCGCGTTTGTATCTCGGTGATGTGAGCAGATTGGGCATGCGGCCGGCCGTGGTGGGTTTCGGGAGGCGATCACTACCTCCAGGTTTGGATTTGAGCTCGAAATGAAACCCGGTATCAAGACGTGCTGTTTCTGCATTCGGTGCCAAGAAATGGTGACCGCTGTTGGGGTCGCTGTGTCGACAGAAGTTCAGCGAGCGGGTGACCTTCCGTTCTGCCAGCAATTTGTGCAACTTTACGTCAAACTCTGCCAATGTGAGGCTACGGACGCGTTGAAGCTGTTTGCTGGCGCGGAGCATCTCAATTTGTCTCTGACTCAGACCGCGGGGCATGATGGCGTTCGACCCGGGCCCGTTCGGTTTCTGCTTCATCTCCGTAAGAGACCTCCACAGGCATCTTTGTTCTGTACGTATCCGGGAAGTATTCGCCTCTAATTCTCGTTTATAATCCGCTAATTTATCTTTCAATTTCTTTTCTATACTGAGGTTTTTGAGGCGCGCCTTGTCCATTTGGTGACTATCTGCCATGTTGTCGAGGAAGCCATTGTCAGCTCCAATGGCGCTCCCGTCCATAGCGCTCGTCAGAAATTACACCCTAGCCAAGACAAAAAAATCCAAAGGTAAACACGCAATGCATGATGAGATTTTAATGTTTAAGCTGTATGAACAGAGCAAGTACATATCTCCGCGAATGGCAGAGAAAAAACGGTCAATATTTTCTTTGCCTGTGCAGCACAGACATACCGAAAGAAGAGTTGATTGTAAAACTCACGAGATAAGCCTTCTTGATGTCTGCCAAATAGGTCTTTTATAAAAAGAGCTTTTGAGTATTTGGATATGCTTTTGTTAAATACAAATAACTCGCTTCTTGGTGTCATGTTCCTGGACAAATTTAGGCCCCTTACTATA
The DNA here is from genome assembly GCA_034190875.2 of Urechis unicinctus. NCBI lineage: Eukaryota > Metazoa > Annelida > Polychaeta > Xenopneusta > Urechidae > Urechis > Urechis unicinctus. The sequence continues at coordinate 54,355,114 of CM067350.1, read as the reverse complement.
CAGTGGCGCACAACTGGCCCTTCTCGGCTCATGTGTTCTGAGGCCGCCAATACGACTCCCAATACGTTACCATGACATCATTGGGTGTACCGTATCATTATACTGCATACCGTAATGATAAGCCAATGGTTGTACTGTGACCCCGGCTATTCGGAGATTTCGTAAGATTTACAAAGATATCCATCAAGGACCGTTCGCTGAAGAGGACAGGACAAGAAGACCGTTTTGTCCATGGATGCCCTGATTAGAGCTAAGAGTTCAAGATACTTAAAAACAATAAATACATAAAGTATTGAACATCACTATGCGGTTTAGATATCTCTTTAAACCTTTATTGATTAAAGATTGGAATAATGGTGTCATTCCTCATACCATTCTGGATCGAACTTCGTTAATACAATAATGGAATATGTATTTGGCAAGCTGTCGGAATAACGCATCCTGTTCCAGCTGCCTGCACGTCATACCCTTGTAGGACCGATTATGTGTTATCCATTGTTCTTAAACCCCACCCCGTCCCATTACAAAACACTAATCTAATAATAAAGATATGTGCTATATAGAAAATAAAACTCTGCTGGGAGTTAACCTACAAGGCTCGTCCGAATTGTAAGAAACATGGATAGACTGTGAATGTGCATTATAATTGAGGATTAGCATAATCAATAGCACCATACCTGGAAAAACACCTTTCTTGGTATTATTTCTTCCTCGTTGAAAAGCGAGTGTTTATTCCTTCGCTGTATGTTTTCCCTACCTCAATGCCTGCTCCACAACAGAAGAGAAGTACTTGTCGGGCTTATGCCCGGTGACTCTAAGAACTGTCGATCAACTTCAACTTCTACCACAGCGCAAGCAAATACTGAAGTCTCTAAACCCCACGAGTATGCTCATTATCACAACTTTACTTAACATTGACACCCCAGTTCTGTTGACTTGATATACAAAGGAGGTTCACCCCGTCCGTTCAATGGGGGCTTGTTATGAGCTACGCGGTTGACAAACAACACACCACGCTGTATTATTTCAACAAAAGGGAGTCAACAGTTTATATGCTGAAGCGGACAATATATCATCAACAGCCATTGATCCTAGTTGACCCAGTCTTCGTCAGTAAATTCGCCTCTGAATATTGGTGAATTTAAACCACTTTCTCTTGTTTACATGCTGTTAAATGAACCGGAGATCTGAAATAATTTAACCTCATTAAGCTACCGGCATTTGATACGTGAAAGTTACAGTAATTATAATTTAATATTTCCTATGAAATAACAATAACATAATTATCACTATGATAATGGGTATTGCCACTGAGATGAAAATTTCGAATATTTAGTATAACTCATATTCTTCGTCATTGCCCAATTGTAAGAGACTCATTTTAATCACCAAAGCTTATCGGGATATCAGTTTAGAGCCGCTCTACCTTAGAGGTTAACAGCGTCCGACTACACAGGTATTATATACCATATAAATAAAATCGAAAGCGGAGATTTGTACCACATTAGACTTTCCGATTAAACTCCACCGAATGAGGGAGTTAAATCAACTTATCAACACAACTCATAAAGGCTCTTATGAGATTCACTTTCAATATACCAGGCGGTGTTAGGGACAGGAAACTATGAATTTATCAACCAGCTCTATTAGAAAAAAGTTCCCGAATAGCAAGAGAAGACTTTAAGCTGAACGCCAGGAGGAGTGAGTGAGATAAGGTCACCCGGCTGCCACACATGCCACTCATGTCAGGTGGGATAGCAGTTTAGCTTACTGTAGTTTGCTCTGGGCACGCAATCATAACGTGAAAGGTGCTGTAGGTCACAATTGAAAGGTTGGCAAACGGAAGTGAGTGGGTTAATTTCTATCTTTCTTTATTTGTCAGTTGTCATGAGGTAAGATCAAGAAGAAGGCTTCGCATTTATATTAAATTACTTACACATGCCAAAGAACGAACATCTAGTCAGAGCCCAAGCTGGGCGTCCGACTGAAAAGGGAAGAACCAAATATGCATTCCTGAACAACTAGTTAATATTTAAGGTCTTCACTGCACAACACGACAGCAACGTTTGGCTATCAGCGAAACACGGTGTTGACAGAAATGGACGAGTAAGATTTATGAAAGACTGAAAGCGAAAAGGGAAAGGTGACAATGCGGTGTAAGAAATACGAACACATGTTTTGCCTTTATATAGACACACACGATATAGCAATATGAACATATAAACAGTGTCATAACATGTCATGCAAAGTGACATAAAATTGTCTCATGAACGGGAGTTTCCAGTATAAGCGTAGCCGTTATGGCCCTGTCACACCTACACGCCCTCGCATGGCGTTCATATGACGATCTGGGAGTTCCTTAACATGTTGCCAGGACGTCGCCATGGGCTTGCCGGCCATCAATCAGAGATCCATCAGAGTTCATAATGAATAGTCCAAAACAAACATCGCGGCTTGGCTTTCAACTAAGTTCGTTTGCGAACCGTATATTGAACATTATGATCTGGGTGAAATCATGACGTCATGCCTTACAGAACCGCTGTGTATGTGTTAAATGGTTCAGCTCAAGCACGAGCCAACAAAACGACATTCAACATTTATCTTAGATATATATCCATACAATCAATACAAATTTGTTCGTTAATACCCTAATACATTTTGAAGAAGCTCAGGTATTCTTTACTTTGAATATGTACTGTAAATTGGCGATTCCAAATCAACGATGGCTACGGTCGTGTGATCATAACGCTCACAGCGATTCTAATAATATGCAGCGTTCAGTATTATCTCCTGTGAAGAACCTCTCTCCTGTGAAGAACCTCTCTCCTGTGAAGAACCTGGAGATGTCATGAGTGGGGTCTCCTGTGAATAATCTGGAGACGACAGGGGAGGGTCTCCTGTAAAGAACCTGGAGACGACAGTGGGGGTCTCCTGATGAAGAACATGGCAACGACATGGGAGGGTCTCCTGTGAAGAACCTGGAGACGGATGGGAGGGTCTCCCGTGAAGAACCTGGAGACAACAGGGGGGGAAGGGGGTTCTCCAGTGAAGAACCTGGTGACGACATGGGAGGGTCTCCTGTGAAGAACTTGGAGACGGATTGGGAGGTTCTCCCGTGAAGAACCTGGAAACAACAGGGGGGGAGGGGGGTTCTCCAGTGAAGAACCTGGTGACGACAGGGGAGGGTCTCCTGTGAAGAACCTGGCATCGACAGGGGAGGTTTCCTGTGAAGAACCGGGCGACGACAGCGGAGAATCGCCTATGAATGACCGGGCGGCTACAGGGGAGGGCCTCGTGATAAATGATGAAGGTTCCCGACTGTTGGAAATTTTATAAAATGATGTTGATCTCCAATGTAACCTATGGTACGCCGATATTAAAGGCAGTTTTGGGTTGAATGTGATGAACTATTCGCATTGTCTACACACTCTCATCCGAATTCAATTGTCCAATTCTATGACGTAATGGTGACGCCCCGTCCACGCACGTTATGATGTTGTGATCAGCATTCCAATGCACATGGAAAATGTCTCTTTTCTCTTTACTCTAGAATCTAAACGCCATTGTTCCACTCTTCAGAATCGGAGAAGACTCTTTTTCGCCAAGGAGGAATGAAACCACGATTGTACAATATACTCTGCGTTTATGCAAACAATATCTAAGAAGGCGTCTTCACCACTGCCCTTTACAGAAATACTTCCAGATCCTTAAAGTTTTCTTTGCGGGAAAAAAAATTCCCTTACCATAAGTCACGAGAGTCACACGGGATGAGTGGGATGAGTGTCGCGCGGAATGGGAGTCACGCGGGATGAGTGGGATGAGTGTCGCGCGGAATGGGAGTCACGCGGGATGAGTGTCACGCGGCCTAAGGGGGTTACATGATTGGAGGTAGCATGAAGAATGAAAACAGGCTACAGTAACACCTTGTCACAATAGCATGTTATTTGAGCATGAGTTCTACAGTATCCAGCCAACATTCACCAGTACGAGCGATGTCTCATTTGCTTCCTTTCCTTTTTTCTCCTCAGTAAGTTGACGCCTTACTTACTCAAGCTAATACCCTTATCAACCTCACGCTTATGGTTAATAACACTGGCTATGTAACACATGGTAGATATCGGCATCGTGCCCGATAACTCACTAACATTCCTACCACAATCTCACAATCGAGTCCATTGTTCATTTGCCCATTATTGACAAACACAGTAAGTGCTTCAAGTGGTTGTGATAAGGTTTCAACGTGTGTTCCACTTGGTTATTCAAACAAATTTGTATTAAAGATCAATGATTTGTCCGCAGGAGGAGGTCAATTGCCGAAGAGATTGAGGGATTAACGTGGAAGAGAAACAGGGCTATATACAGGCCACCATGCTTTATCACACACATGGATGTTGTCAGATTACCATTCAATGGCCTTATTATGCTCAGCGCAACGTAACCCGCCAAACCAGGTCACACGGCCTGCATCTGCTTAATTGCTCAAGATAGCACATGACTAAGTGTATGGTGTCAACTGTGACAGAAAAATATATGTAATTGGTAATATAATCTCCCAACACTCATTTAAGCCCCAGTCACATCGGACTTGCGACCAGGTTACGACCTACCTGCGACCGAAAAAATGTTGGAATTGTATGAAGAGCGCACGACTGATCACAGAGGTCGTCGGTGATCACCAGAGCAAAATCAGTCGCAACAAGGGTGATGGTCATGTTCAAAACTTCTGACCTGTGATTCCTAATCGTAAGAGGTCGCAGACAGGTCTTACGTGGTCAAATGATATCAGACATCACTTGATGACAGTGATGAACGGATGATTGCGCCTGTCTGAATTCTAATAGGTTCTATTCATACAGCTGTGGCGGGGTTGATCCGTCTGTCTAGTCAGGTTATATCTAGTAAAGTCTGTCCAACCGACAGTAGCGGGGTAAGTCCGTCTGTCTAGTTATCAGGTTACATATAGTAACGTCTGTCTAGCCGACTGTGACAAGTAGTTGGCCCATCGATGTTTTTATTTAGGGTTAAATGACTCAATTCTTTCACTAAATTCACAAAAACGAACCGCCTGCAGTGTGTCTTGCTGTTGAGAGGATGGTGCCTTAACAGGCTTTCAACAAATCGAACTGCGAAATGGGTATTTGGAACGAGGAGAATGTGCAGAGATAAACTGCTGGCAGATTTCTAAGACCCGATCACTTCAGAGATATGGCATAACAAGACCAGGCTAACCGCCGACCCATGCATTATATGGACATAAAAGACGACGTGGGTGAGTGGGCTGTTTATAAATCACAGGATAACTCCTTAATGTCGCTGAAAAAACTTAGATTTCTAGGTCACCAAACTGATCGATCAGGTCTCAGCAACGATACCCTGTCTGGTAAGACGCTGTGAGAGGGCTGGATCCCGGCAATTAGGAGACTATAGATCAGACGCCGATCTCACGCGCGACGGAAGACGTTAGTAGGAATGTGTAAAGCGTCGTTTGTGTGCGTTAGGTAAGTGGATCAGTAGACGTGGACGTCAGGAATATCTCCAGGGATGTCTTCGCGGAGACTAAAAACGGCGACAAGAGCAACAAGTGCGCCGCCGCAGGGTCGACATCGTCGCCATATTGCCTCGTTAGACCGTCCAATGACCGCAGTTGACCGCCGTTACTCACACACGTGCGTCGTGAACAACCTACAGGAAACATCCGTTTTCTTCAAGGACGAGGGTATCGTAACCCGCGAAGCGTTGATCCGACCCGCGCTCGTCTCACTTCCTATTCCAGTACCTCCACAATCAAAAATAACACATGTCTCAAAATCGAACAATGCCTTAGATAACCTGATCAAATCTCGAGAGATGCTCAGCGTCAGACGTAGCTGCCAAAGAATTCCAACGAGGAACCAACGCAGGGGAGACGACGTCAAGCTGACGATATCCGGTCGAGAGTTGCACCGACCCGTTGCCCAATCATACATGGAACAAAACTCAGTGAAGAAGTGTGATGACGTTGACAAAGAAACATCAAGGATTTCTCAAGCTGTTCCTGCTACGAACAAGAAGATACGCAAATCCCTCGTGGAAGAAATGCACATCAAAGGAAATCACATTATTTCGAAATGCGAGGCTGTAGAAATAATAGACAACCAAGTGTCAACCACCCAGAAGGTGAGATTTTCTGACACCCCGGATGTTATAAGTGAATCGCTAAGAGTTTCGAGCAAATGCCAATCATGGTTGAATCTTCTTCCGAAACGCAGGCGTCAAACGAAAGAGATCATCCGCTCAAAGCCGGGTAGTAGCAGCGGGGATGACGATGGAATGACCGCAGGAGGAGCGAGTAGACTTGTCATGTCTGTCAATCTATCCCATCCGCTTAGTTACAGTAAACGAATGAGGTCTCCTGTCCCGCTAGATATTGACAGAACCATGCCACGAACGCCTGACGATTCCGGCCAGTGCAGCGACTACAATGATTCCATGATGGCGTCACGCGGGTCCCCCAGGTTACGCAGGATACCATCCTCGGCGTCGTCACATATCATCGTCCCTTCTTGTGAGGATGAAGGTCTGCGCAAGCTCAGCGGTCGATCACCGATCATATCTGATCTACAGTCAAGTGACTCGGTCGCTTCGGTTACCGTCGGAGCTTCAGAATCGTACCGCGAATCACTAGCCATGGGTGAAATTAGTATAGCTGGAACGTCATTTACTGAAAGCAATTCCCACTTGGAGCATGAAGCCTCTTGGCCTGGTCGAGATGGTCCTGTGCAGGCTGTGACCTCCTCATATAGTGATTCGACGAGCGAACACAGCCTAGTCGCACCACCGGATACTGTCCGCTCCCCCAGAATTGGTGGACATACTCAGAGGTTAGCGTCATGTCCTATCCCGACAGAATCCCAGATCAAATATACTTCTTCCTCATCAGATGAATGTGTCAGCTCTCATATTGAAGGTGCCTTGTTCGTCGGAGCTAAAAACGCCGTCATCCTGACTGACCCCTTCCCCACGGCGGACGCTGCAATAACTGGAGAAGAATACCTCTCCGACACCCGTATGACGCGCGTGGGACGATGTCAACATAGTATTCCACATCTCGAATTCCACAGCCACGTGACCGCCATGTATAATATACCCGACTGTGATAGTGATGACGCTGTGAACAATCAGAGCATTTCAAGGGGAAACCACCGCATATTTACCGCTCAGGTGTCCTCGTCGTCTTCAGACACAAGCGAACACAGTCTGATCGAGAAACCAGAGGTAACTACGACTGACCAACAGATAACTGCTGCTGAGCAGTTCGAGAAACCAGAGTTATCTACGACTGGACTAGATGTACCTAATGCTCCGCTGACCGAGAGACTTAGCGATCGATCAGAGGTAACAATGGTTGGATTGGAGATACCTCATGGCCGACTGGAACAACCTCATGTTAAGCGGCAGCTGCCGAAAGCTCAATTTGATCAAAGCATCTATTCGAGCTTCCAGCACAGCAAGTTTCGATCATTGGACTCGCATCGTCGATCGCACAAATCCAAGAGCGCTAAGAAGTTGAAGTGAGGTGTTTACGTAAAAACAAGAATCGATGCATAATGTCGTTAAATTGTTCAAGAAAATAAAGCTGATGAGATGGATGATCTGACTGAACAGACAATATGATTTGCATGCGGTAAGGATTTGAAAGAAACAAATGTGTATGTTGGGGCAGTGAATAGACCGTTACCCAATCTGCACCCAGCAGTTCATATGGAAATATGCTTTGGTTGCCCGCCAAATAAATCTTACTCGTTGTTGGTATATATTTCCAAGGGATATTGTACTTATCCAGCGAATATTCGGTTTAGTGTGATGCAAAATGGCTACACGGTCAAGGTTATAAAAGAGCACCATAAAATTGCAACATAATTAACACCATATCCCAAATACCAAATAGTTATACATATATATATATATATATATATATATATATATATATATATATATATATATATATATATATATATATATATATATATATATATATATATATATATATATATATATATATATATATATATATATATATATATATATATATAAAAGGAAATATGAGAGACTACGAAGCCTCATTCTCGGTTTTGAGAAACGACATATGTATTTATTTACTCGTTGCCTGATCTCTCTCTCATCACAACCCCCACTTACCTTCTCCCCCGGTCCTCGCCACGCCCCCAAGATGTCAGCCCCGTTGCAGAGAGAATGAACTGTTTTCAATCGATCTCATCCCAAGGAGGTGTATTGACCTTAATCACTTCACACGTGGTCTCGAAAGAGGTAAGTAAGCCAATTATGATCAAATCAAGTGAATGTATCATGATTAATCTGCAGGACACCTGATCTCGGCCTGGTTAGAACTGCGGAGCGAGTCTGTGGATATATATATATATATATATATATATATATATATATATATATATATATATATATATATATATATATATATATATATATATATATATATAGATATATATATATATATATATATATATATATATATATATTATATATATATATATATATATATATATATATATATATATATATATATATATCTATATATCTATATATATATATATATATATATATATATATATATATATATATATCTATATATATCGACACACCCATTACAGGTGGGTGATTGGTTCTGTTGGGTGTAAATGTATCAAATTATTGTTTTGATTTCCCAAGCAACAAGTCCGTGACCCCTGTTGTGTTCGCCCCCGCCCAGGTGTGAATTTCAAACGTGCACATCCTCACACAATGTCCAACGACATCCACTATATGTGTGCGCCCCATATAATCAAATAATTGCAATATTTCCTTCGTATATACTTGTGATTATTCAAGCCTTACGAGTTTCCTGTAATGCATGAACTCTTTGCTATATAATTCAGTGTCGCGAAAGAATCTACTCACACCATTCATAAGCATTCACTACGCAATCTGTGTCATCTGCTCTGGCGCTCAATCCTATTTTCCAAGCAAGCTCCCAATTGAGTTGACAAGTGCTGTTTACCCATACAATAATTCACTGAAAGAATTGTCTTGAGTGGCTTGGGTCCACGACACATCGGGATGTTGCTGCTATCCAGTATCATGGGAGTGACTTATGCTTCAAGTCATATTGGATTCCGATTACTCAATACTTCTACGTCCCACGTGCGGAATAACTTCGACGCAATCATCCTCTATTATAATTGTTTTTATATCAATGCTACCCAACAGCTTGCAAAGTAAGAATAAGTGCACATTCAACATTTTCTGTCGAAACTTAGTGATCTGTATCGTGTAACATTTTGAGATTTTTTCCGAACTTGCGTTCGTACGTTGAATGAAATCGCTGACATCGGCCAGGGTAGGGGTGTGCCGCAGAACCTCGAAAACCAGTACTCATCGTACAAGGTGAAAATGGCAAAAAGCATACCTCGTAGTAGTACAAGGTATTATTTGAATGTATAATTCGTCATACGAAAATGGGATGTGCGGCTTGGATAATTGGTCATCAGAAATCGTATTTTGTGAGGGAGTCAAAGAAAACAAGTCACAGAGGTTGGGTATATATAAAAATACAAACAGTTTATTAACCAAGTATGTGAAGAAAGTATACAGATTGATATTGCTAATACAAATACATAACTCAGATTGGTAGTAATTACATGAGGTAGAAGAGAGCAGTGATGGGTGACAAAATATATATAACTTATGCTTTGACAAAGTTATGTGTGATAAGAAATATTATACTAAGTACATATAATGAGTATATAATAGTGAAAATAGTTAATACCAAATACAGTGTCCAAAAGAGAAAGATACTATAGGGTAGGTAATTTAGATTGGATAAATGTTATGACAGCTAAGAAACTTTAAACAATGTACCAAATGCATGAGTAAAATTATGACCTAGATAATGATAAACTGTTAAGACAAATAATTGGCAGTACAAGGTGCAACATTGATAATATATATACAATAAGTACAATTGCAGAATAGAAACGGTGGGATGTCATTGAAAAGGCCAGGGATGGGAGGGTGGGGCTTTTAGAAAATAGATGCTTGCAGGTGAAGATTATTTTGAAAACTGAGCTGAGAGAAGAGAGGTTTGGTCACGTGACTTGTATGGTGGCGCCTCTAACGGACGGCGGGAACGACCGGGCTATCGCGTTATAAGATATCTTTGACTCCCACACAAAATGCGGCTGAGACGTTCCCGCCACAGCCTAAGTTTTTGTGAGGGAGTCAAAGAAAACAAGTCACAGAGGTTGGGTATATATAAAAAAACAAACAGTTTATTAACCAAGTATGTGAAGAAAGTATACAGATTGATATTGCTAATACAAATACATAACTCAGATTGGTAGTAATTACATGAGGTAGAAGAGAGCAGTGATGGGTGACAAAATATATATAACTTATGCTTTGACAAAGTTATGTGTGATAAGAAATATTATACTAAGTACATATAATGATATATAATAGTGTGAAAATAGTTAATACCAAATACAGTGTCCAAAAGAGAAAGATACTATAGGGTAGGTAATTTAGATTGGATAAATGTTATGACAGCTAAGAAACTTTTAAACAATGTACCAAATGCATGAGTAAAATTATGACCTAGATAATGATAAACTGTTAAGACAAATAATTGGCAGTACAAGGTGCAACATTGATAATATATACAACAAAGTACACAATTGCAGAATAGAAACGGTGGGATGTCATTGAAAAGGCCAAAGTCAGAGGCTAGACTCTGACTGACATCCCACTACAAGATAACATCAAAACGAGAACAATTTGGGGACCGATTGACAATGGGCTATTGGCGTAAGTGAAGCACAAGAGAACAAAGCCCCTTCGCTCGAGGTACATCGCCTACTGGCACTCCCATGCGAAGCAGTGTGTACTAACCTCCAGTAAGGATGCAGCGGCAATGAGACTCCAGCAAAGGGGGCACCGGTCGCTTGTAAGATAGGATGTAAAAGGGGGATAGAAAAGAGGTTAAAGAAGTAAGGCTAGTGTGTACTGGCACCTTGTAAGGGGAGATGTAGAACTGAAGAAAAGATGTTAAAGCCAGTGTGTACCGACACTTTGAAAAAGGAGATTTAGGATTGAAGGAAAGATGTTAAGGGGGCAGTGAGCACTGACACCTTAAGGAGAATGAAGGTGCTGAGCTGAAGGCGTTTGGATTGTATTGATAGTTTGTTATGTTATGCTGGTAGTGTGAATGATGTTGGCCGTATGTATTGTGTGTAAGCCGAGCTTTTCCATCTGCCTGTGGATTTTATTATGGTATCAGGATTGTTGTCTGCAGCTAGTTGAGTGGCTCTGCCAATACGGAAGGAATGTGTGTTGTAACTGGATTGTGGAAGGGAAGTTAGGGCTAGGCTTTGTTTGAGGAGCGATGTGAAATAATGTCTTGTGCATGGTTTGGCGTGTTTGTCCAGGAAGATGGGACCGGGGGAAATTCCCCTCAGTGAAAGGTAATTTTGAAGAGCAACTACTGGACAGTATTCAGGTCTGATCAAACTTTGCAGTACTAATTTAGGGGTGGAACGTTGGCTATGTTTGAAAGAGGTGAACTGGATTTGATCAGGTCGGGGACGACCGTCCGATCGAGGTGACTCACCCCGAACGAGGGAACTCACCTAAATCGAGGTGACTTGATGTGAAGTGTGCACGAATGAGATTATCTGTTAGAAAAGATGCTTGGAAATATTTCTAATGCTTCATTTGATTGGCTTAGAGTGCCCATCCTCTCCATGTGATACGAAAATTTGCATACGAAAATAACATCGTTGACTGCACCCCGATCGAGGTGGCGTCTGATGTACAAATTGAGCTTGAACAGTTGAAACCCTACCAGCCTGCTACCTAGCATGAGAAAATAAGTTCTGGCAAAAATTCTACAGGGTTGGCGAAAATTATTCTTCGTTTAAATGAAAGGTAAGACATTTTTTAAGAAATCTACCAAGCCGTTTTTAAATCTACCGAGCAATAACTGAGTTGTGGTACGCAAAAACAAAGGGCTGGTTAATCACTGTCACCATCCATTTTGGGTTCACTACTGGCTTTGTATTTCTATTTTTATAACCATTTGTAATAATTCGAATGGAGCTGGAAATCACCATTTGCAATTGCTTATTCACTGAATAGATTAATTATTGTAAATTTTATGCCTAATATTATAGTAATAATAGCATGTTTAGAAGGCAATTATACTCATTTAATGTTATCTGGTCTTGCATAATTGAGAAAGAATAATGACATAGTATTTCCATTGATACATTTCATCTGTCATTTAATCATGTTTCCATGACTTAAATTCACATCTGTATTTCTCTGTTTATCTTTCAGTAAGAAAAAGTAATTTGGGTACACCATGACAGGTCGCTATAAGAAGAAATGTGCAGCCATGCTCTTCACAAAGTATGGTCAATTGAGCAAGGACTCCCGCTTCACTTGTCATCAAAGGTGCCAAAGAGTGTGCAAGACAAACTTTTCTCATTATGTAGAAAGAGCACAAAAAGTTTCTCCAAAGATATACCCAAGTTTTGTTGCAGGCTGCTATGTGAAAGTGTCTGAACTCTATCCAAATCTAGTCAAAGAAAAGTGGCCCCAAGACAAAAGCTATGCAGGAAAAGCTATAATTCCCAAGATGGATTCATCTGTGCCAGTGCTTGTCGATAAGGCTGTCCAGACTGAAATGCAACCCACTATTTTTTATGTAGAAGCCTTAAGTGATGACAACAAGGAAGAATTAGCTTATTTCCTTGGGGTAGATCAATACAAAGCTATCCAACGTGACAGCTTGGAACTTGCTGTAGGAAGGGATTTGCTGTCTCTTATTAAAGTGGACATCAACAAGTACTGGTCTGAGAGGAATGGTGTGGTTAAAGCCTTTGTAACTGGCATAAACAATAGACCACTTCATGCTACTATGGACAAGTCATCAACATATAAACTCTGCCAAATGGTAGACCCCAACAACCATCAACATCCCAGGCTCTCCGTATGGTTGTAATTCATAGCTGATAAAATAAAAGAGTCTGTACAAAATTTGTAACATCAACAGTATTATATTTATAAATATGTATTATATTTATATTTGGATGTATAATTTCACCAATATCTTACCAAGAGAAGGCTGTTTAAGAAAAACATGGCAAAAAATAGTCCACTTGTTATTCCTTTTATCCCAATCATGCATGAGTAAATTATGACCTAGATAATGATAAACTGTTAAGACAAATAATTGGCAGTACAAGGTGCAACATTGATAATATATATACAATAAGTACAATTGCAGAATAGAAACGGTGGGATGTCATTGAAAAGGCCAAAGTCAGAGGCTAGACTCTGACTGACATCCCACTACAAGATAACATCAAAACGAGAACAATTTGGGGACCGATTGACAATGGGCTATTGGCGTAAGTGAAGCACAAGAGAACAAAGCCCCTTCGCTCGAGGTACATCGCCTACTGGCACTCCCATGCGAAGCAGTGTGTACTAACCTCCAGTAAGGATGCAGCGGCAATGAGACTCCAGCAAAGGGGGCACCGGTCGCTTGTAAGATAGGATGTAAAAAGGGGGATAGAAAAGAGGTTAAAGAAGTAAGGCTAGTGTGTACTGGCACCTTGTAAGGGGAGATGTAGAACTGAAGAAAAAGATGTTAAAGCCAGTGTGTACCGACACTTTGAAAAAGGAGATTTAGGATTGAAGGAAAGATGTTAAGGGGGCAGTGAGCACTGACACCTTAAGGAGAATGAAGGTGCTGAGCTGAAGGCGTTTGGATTGTATTGATAGTTTGTTATGTTATGCTGGTAGTGTGAATGATGTTGGCCGTATGTATTGTGTGTAAGCCGAGCTTTTCCATCTGCCTGTGGATTTTATTATGGTATCAGGATTGTTGTCTGCAGCTAGTTGAGTGGCTCTGCCAATACGGAAGGAATGTGTGTTGTAACTGGATTGTGGAAGGGAAGTTAGGGCTAGGCTTTGTTTGAGGAGCGATGTGAAATAATGTCTTGTGCATGGTTTGGCGTGTTTTGTCCAGGAAGATGGGACCGGGGGAAATTCCCCTCAGTGAAAGGTAATTTTGAAGAGCAACTACTGGACAGTATTCAGGTCTGATCAAACTTTGCAGTACTAATTTAGGGGTGGAACGTTGGCTATGTTTGAAAGAGGTGAACTGGATTTGATCAGGTCGGGGACGACCGTCCGATCGAGGTGACTCACCCCGAACGAGGGAACTCACCTAAATCGAGGTGACTTGATGTGAAGTGTGCACGAATGAGATTATCTGTTAGAAAAGATGCTTGGAAATATTTCTAATGCTTCATTTGATTGGCTTAGAGTGCCCATCCTCTCCATGTGATACGAAAATTTGCATACGAAAAATAACATCGTTGACTGCACCCCGATCGAGGTGGCGTCTGATGTACAAATTGAGCTTGAACAGTTGAAACCCTACCAGCCTGCTACCTAGCATGAGAAAATAAGTTCTGGCAAAAATTCTACAGGGTTGGCGAAAATTATTCTTCGTTTAAATGAAAGGTAAGACATTTTTTAAGAAATCTACCAAGCCGTTTTTAAATCTACCGAGCAATAACTGAGTTGTGGTACGCAAAACAAAGGGCTGGTTAATCACTGTCACCATCCATTTTGGGTTCACTACTGGCTTTGTATTTTTCTATTTTTATAACCATTTGTAATAATTCGAATGGAGCTGGAAATCACCATTTGCAATTGCTTATTCACTGAATAGATTAATTATTGTAAATTTTATGCCTAATATTATAGTAATAATAGCATGTTTAGAAGGCAATTATACTCATTTAATGTTATCTGGTCTTGCATAATTGAGAAAGAATAATGACATAGTATTTCCATTGATACATTTCATCTGTCATTTAATCATGTTTCCATGACTTAAATTCACATCTGTATTTCTCTGTTTATCTTTCAGTAAGAAAAAGTAATTTGGGTACACCATGACAGGTCGCTATAAGAAGAAATGTGCAGCCATGCTCTTCACAAAGTATGGTCAATTGAGCAAGGACTCCCGCTTCACTTGTCATCAAAGGTGCCAAAGAGTGTGCAAGACAAACTTTTCTCATTATGTAGAAAGAGCACAAAAAGTTTCTCCAAAGATATACCCAAGTTTTGTTGCAGGCTGCTATGTGAAAGTGTCTGAACTCTATCCAAATCTAGTCAAAGAAAAGTGGCCCCAAGACAAAAGCTATGCAGGAAAAGCTATAATTCCCAAGATGGATTCATCTGTGCCAGTGCTTGTCGATAAGGCTGTCCAGACTGAAATGCAACCCACTATTTTTTATGTAGAAGCCTTAAGTGATGACAACAAGGAAGAATTAGCTTATTTCCTTGGGGTAGATCAATACAAAGCTATCCAACGTGACAGCTTGGAACTTGCTGTAGGAAGGGATTTGCTGTCTCTTATTAAAGTGGACATCAACAAGTACTGGTCTGAGAGGAATGGTGTGGTTAAAGCCTTTGTAACTGGCATAAACAATAGACCACTTCATGCTACTATGGACAAGTCATCAACATATAAACTCTGCCAAATGGTAGACCCCAACAACCATCAACATCCCAGGCTCTCCGTATGGTTGTAATTCATAGCTGATAAAATAAAAGAGTCTGTACAAAATTTGTAACATCAACAGTATTATATTTATAAATATGTATTATATTTATATTTGGATGTATAATTTCACCAATATCTTACCAAGAGAAGGCTGTTTAAGAAAAACATGGCAAAAAATAGTCCACTTGTTATTCCTTTTATCCCAATCATGCTTCAAACTTGCCAACAAACAACCCAGAATGCTGCAACAACTGGAAAATATCTACATCTACTTCTAATAAGTGGAACATGAAACTTGTTCAAGGCATGCATTACATATCGACAATTATCAAATCATTAATAACATGCATAAATTCATTTGGTCAAATGATTCCTTTAAAGTAATATAACAACAAATATACTGTGAAACTATTGCCTTTGAGGTGCCTGAGTGGTGGATTCCATTATCTCTGATTCTGAATGTTTTCAAGCCAGCAAGATAAATATTCATTTTTTTTCAATAACAATAATGACAACTTAACTAAACACCAAGTTCAAGTGCAACATAGACAAGAAAATTTGCTGTGGCTCAAAGGTATATGGTATTCAAGGTATAGTGACATAGGCCATAATACAGTGACAGCCATAAAAACCCAACTTAAATCTGTCCATTAACGCTGCAGTGCACCAAATTATGACCAATATCTCTTTAGTGAATATTTTGGATATCTAATACACCTAAATATCTTACATCAGACAAAAAGTTATGACCCAACAGTAATTAAACAGTTAAAACCCTTTGGCTAGTAACGAAATCGGGTCCCTTTAAATGGCACTTTAAAAATGGCGGAAACTTTATCAAGTCACCCCGATCTAGGTGAGTCTCCTCGATTAAGGTGAGTCACCTCGATCGGACGGTCGTCCCCTACCTGTTGATAGCTTGTTTGGTTGTGGTTGCGCAAGACTGTGAGATGTGATAAAGTGAGTGTATGCGAGGGATCATTGGAGTGGACTGCCTCTCCTACTCTGAGGCAAGCATAGAAGGATAGGAGGTAAAGGGCTTTGATCATGCAGCGAGTATAGTGACAGGATGTACAAAAAGGTATTGAATCTATCAGTTTGAGAAGGATGTGCTTGGTTATTGGTAATAGTTTTGAAGATGGATGAAGTTGCGAGTTGAGGATACCATTTAAAATTTTTGTGACATAGAGGTTGGCAGTGGGGTCAGACTCTGCTTTAAGTCGATGGATGAATGATATAGATGATGTGTATGTTTTGATTGAGGAGTATTTTAGACCTTGATTATGTAGGTGGGCGATAAACAGTGAAACAGAAACTGAGTCTGAAGGTAAGGCGTTATGACTTATGGACAAACAGAATTGAGCAAAAGTATTCCAGTGATGTAAATAAGATTTGTTTGTGGTGGGTTTGAGGGAATTGTTTAATAGTGTGTTGACTGTAAGTTAAAGAATAATTCGTCATACGAAAATGGGATGTGCGGCTTGGATAATTGGTCATCAGAAATCGTATATGTGGCGCCTGTGACAAGAATGCCGAAGACAAAAAGGTATTGAAGCCAGATGGATGTGTGATTCTCGGCGACTCACACGGGGACCATTCATTGCACTTGCATCGACAACGGTCGGTCGGAAACCCCGGGAGAAAATCTCGACATGCTGAAACAAAATATATATATTTAACCTGCTGTGTAGATGGGAAGAGAAAAACATACCCCGTCGTACGACATGAAGCCCCACAAAAAAAACAGATTGCTGCTGAAAAACATACCCCGTCGTACAAGTACAAGGCCCAACTAAACCCGTCGTACAAGCCAAAAAAACATACCCCGTCGCGCGGCACATTTATACTACCTCTATGCGCTCAAGTCCCCCTCCCCCGGGAACCTCGGTTATTAAGGTTGACTGCAAGGCCTTATCTATCTGTGCTTGTACTGTATGAGATGACACATAGCGGCTGTCTTGTCATCGAAACTGACCTTGATCTGCATCGATGAACGATTTATACAACAACAGAACTCTCTTAGACGTAGTACTGTGAAACGATTTCCTTTTAGTGATATCATACTGACGCAAAAACAGTTTTGGTAATTAAATTGTGTCAACAATATGTGGACAAATTTTTCTATTTTTTTTGGTCCCAGAAAATAGATATGGCCAATAGTGCAAATGTTATGTTTTGCATTTATTATTTTGAGGATGAGCACAAGAAAACAATGATCAGAACAGCTTATAGATTTATTGAGTTCTTGTATGTTTATCAACTTAACAATGGGAAAAATATTATGTTCATATACAATGGAAGTGGTCCATAAGAATAATTCAACCTCCCTGCCTTTAAGACCACATATAATTTGAGCAAAAACAATACAGCAGCATCAATGCAAGAAATATGATACAACTGGAAGGTTAAATCACTTGCAAATAAATACATGCTTCTACTGCTTCAAGAGGATAATTTACCAACAATAGTCACATCTGCAACCTTATATATCTCAACATATTATTTTTTAAACACAGTAACAATTGTGCATTGTGATGAATAGTCCAACATTACAAAAGAACATTCACATAGTATAAAAAAGAGACTTACTGTGCTGTTGTATTCCTTGGATACTGACCAACAATGAAGTAAAAAAAAAGACTTCTTACCAAAACCCACAACATGTACCATTGCACCTTCCATCACAGGCTAATTTTGTTAATTAATGAGCCCTATCCATCTTGTTAACTGTTGGAGTTACCCAGTCAAACAACATACAATATACACATTCTAAATATACTCTAAGTATATGATAAATCACATTTAACAAAATCATTTGTACCATTTGCCATTGGTCATGACGGAAGCTTTATCTCGAGGACAAACTCTCAGCTTCAATATCAGTGCTACATTTCATCACTAGTGTTGCAACCACATTGTGGCAACTTAAAGAACACATCATGCTGATATGAATTTGTCCTTGCAGTTAATTGCAGTTCACATCCATGCACTAAGACTGAAGACAAATAAAAGAATAGTCAAGTTATCATTACATGTTAGTCAATCTATTAGCATATAAGAAATTATTTATTTTTACCAGAATAGTTCTTAGACCAAATATAGGGTATTTACTATGGATTATAAATATAATTTGACATGCACCATGCAATTTTCCCAATACAGCTATCACATACAAAATATAGGGTCAAAAGCATTGTCAAAAATAAATGCAATACAAATGGAATTACTATGAGCATCTATTTGAGCATCAATACAGAACAAATGTCAACCAGTGTTTAGTTTCTCAAAACAATTAATATTGACTTGTTTTTTTATCATACTCGTTGCTACTATCATGATATAAATGTATGTTATATCAGTTCTTTATATGTAGTTTTATAAGAATCAAGCTTTACTTGCCATTTATCAAATCATCTAGGTTAAGAGCCTTACAACTGCTGTAAGATTGATAGAACATGCCATGATACGTCACATTTGTGTAATCTGCAACATCACCTGCCAAATTGTATGTGATATTTGAGTTTGCTATGACATCTAAGAATCCATGGTAAGTTCCCTATTATAAATACTGGCATCTAGGGTAGTGAGAACTACAACATGTTATACATACAACACTATTATATTGTTGAAAAAGCTGCAGCCTTCAAATCAGGGGATTTGATGATGCAAAAGATTGCTAGGAAACTAGGTGATTAATGATGTTAGTAATAATCACAAAAGGGGATTCCTCCTATTGATAAAAGACTTATTTGAATGAAGTCAGTAGACAAAGCAGAACAAGCCACAAGTCTATTCAATGCCATCTCCCCTTAGTGGCCCAAGGGGCAGAAGGGAGTGCCTCTGCACAGGTTGAAATGACAGAAAAAGAATAGCACAGAACATCATAGCATGACTACAATCTAGGTAGAACAAGACAAATCTTGACACCTGGACCATTTACAGCAGCTGGTGAATCTAGTCAATCAGGAAAGGTGGCTACAGATTATCTGGTTATCAGGCCCATGGCATGAAGACATGGCCAGCTTAATTGCATAATTAATCTACTTAGTAACACAAGTACCAGATTCAATTAAAGTCATTGGCACAGGTGTCCCACTCCATGAAGAATTGAAAATTGTAAGTGGAAGAATTTGACAAATCACTACATGCTAACCACATCCTCCATTTGAAAAGTGGAGTCATACCCAGTCTCGCAAGTTCCTGTTGAGTTGGTGCGGGAGTAATTGTGGAACATATCATTGACATCAATTTGGACTCGCCGGAGAACCTTATGTGATCTGACACTTGGACATAAATCAGTCACAAAGCAAGCCTGGAAAAAAAACCCAAAGATACATCTTCTTCACTAAAAAGATAACCTGTTCATATTTATATCTTAAAGAGAGAAAAAACCCATTGAAAATATCATTGGTTATACATACAATTAGATATAAATAACAAGGTGTAGATTGATGAATCCAGTGACCATATGACAATATCATTGTGCAAAAGTACCAAATGTATATAATTAAACAACTAGCAGACAAACCAACTAGTTATGAGAGGAATGTTATATGAAAAAACAACAAAAACTAATTTGTAGAAAAATGGGTCAAGTTTGCTGCCCGAAGTGAGCAATTTACCATTCAGTACATAAGAACACAGAATTCTTGATGTTGACAGAAACCAGTAAAAAATTGTTTCAAGCTTTGACAACAAATATAACAGCATTTGATGACCTTCAGCAATCATTTACCTACTAACAAATTCTAGTCATCTGTATGGCGTCCAATATGATCTATAAAAATGAACACTTTTTCTTAAATATAATTGTGTGTGAAACCATTGTCTGTACTTACTAGACACCACACCTAGGATAATTGCACTGCCATGCATAGCCACTTGATTAGATTGTGTCGTATATGAGAGGAACACGGTCATAATGGCGGTCATCAAACTTCTTTGCCCAGCTGCCATGGTAATCATGAGCTAAAAATGATTTATTGACCAGGAAAAGAGAGGCCTGGAAGTAAAATTAGGTGATAAGGTTACATAACATGCTTGCCTTACTTCAAAGGATGCATCTTTGTTAGCAATAGTTGCAGTTCACTTTATTACTGTAACCAGTTATGTTGATGCATCCAAAAAGTAATATTTGGGACGTCATAAATTCAATGATGTGCTGATAGGGTGTTAAGTTTTAAAAGATCTATATTATTATGTATGTGGGGAATTAAACACAAATCTTACAACACACCTAAGTCAAACCAAAGTTGTTAGTATTTCGAAAATAAAAACTTACATAGAAACGTTAATAATGTGCTGTCAAAGATAAAGAGCCTCAAGATAAATATATAATGCCAATCTATTTGAGAAGCAATAACACAAAAAAAACCCACTGTTATATGCTTCTAAGCTGTTACATATTTAAAGACATATCACTTCTACTTAATCACTATAAATTTGAAGGAAACGATTGTAACTGACTATTTGTCAGTTCTGGGAATCTTACCATTAGAACAGCCACAGTGGTTCCAATAAAGGCTCCTGCAAGTACGTCTCCAACAAAATGATAGTAGTTTGACACACGCGTAGAACAGACATATATAGTGAAGTAGACAATAACTGCCTGCAGGAAGTGCTTCAACAGACGACTTCCTCTCCATGTCATGCGGAACTGAAGGTACAACTGAACACACACCATCAAAATGCAATCAGCTGTTGGCTATGTGAAAGAACACCTTTGAAGATGTATGATTCATGATGAGAAAAAGCTCAACTTACTATGAGGTAGACAAAGCAGGCACATGAAAATGTTGCATGGCCTGATGGGAATGATAATCTGTAGGGGGAATACAATAATGATAACAATTTCATCTTTTCTTAACAAACTTTACAGTAAGTCATTGAGGAATAATCATTCTTCTAGCCATAGAGGATAGCATTTAAATGGGTCCCTCCTCTCACGTATCTACAAGAGGATGAAAATGAAACAAGTACCTGGATTCGACAAGTACCCAGTAGTCGTCATTTTTGCAGGTGTAGTCTGTTACATAGGTGTATCTCCCCTGGCTGTCAGTGCAGTTGATTTCAGACCAGTCAGGATCACAAGCGGCCAGGAAATGGGGACGTAATCTTCCAATGCAGCTTTTAGTGATATCACAAGCTGCTTGAGCAATGGCTGCGGAAAAGATGAATGCCCCAGCATGTTTATATACAGACACAATGTAGGAATGCTGCCTCCTCCCACACAGAGTGTAAGTCACATCGCCTGGCTTGGAGGGATTACTTTCCTCTTGCACATTGAAGCGTTTTTTGTTGTGAATAGCAATCAGAAATTCACAGAATAAGATCTGAAACCAATAATTAAACAACAGATCATTGTGGATGAAAATATGTGACCAGGCCTACTGACCCATAAAAAGTACATTAGATGACTAAATATAATTGAGTGGAGAAAATGATTTCACCATCTTTGTTACTTTGGTTGTGTCACAAACATGTCAATTTAACTAAATACAGATAAATTGTCAATATTAATGTTGAGAGTTTTAGGAGAGTAAGGGGTAATATTTAGTTGTACAAACTGCAGCAATAGGGACTGTTGAAGCTGTCAGGAATATTACAACGGAGCCAAACGTCTGCTCCGTCAGCGGGTACTGTATATTCTCATCATTGCAGAAGAACCCTCGGTGGAATGGTGTGAACCCATGAAGCTCAAACACAGCAATGACGGCAAGGACTACACAGAAACAGTATAAGAGTAGTTGGAGAACATTCAATGAAACTCAGGAAGGAACTAAACCAGGTAATCCAGCCTTGCATGGCTTGCTGGCAGGCATGAAGATGAAGTAAGCACATGACAAAATAATGAAACTAATAGAAGACAAAAGAAAAGTTAGTGTAGAATATTCAGTGAATAACAATAACAACTATCTAAGGCAACTCAAATTTTTTAGTCGTGTCATTAGAATTCTGGTTTTTACAAAATCCCAAAGAGACAGACAACCTGCTAACTTAGTGTCCAAGAAAACCCATGCAATTGTCATCCAATCCTCTCACCAAGGGACCCGCCAACCTTTGCTCACAGCAGGGGGAAATGAAATTCTTTGCATACGTCAAAATCAGACGTTACTATATGAGTGCATCATTTGAATAGGGGGAGGCTAATGTTTTCCCAGCGTACTGCAACATATTTACAGCAATGTACCGCCCAAAAATGACAATGAAACCTACATCCGCGTGGGCGGGTCTCATTTATAACGAATACCTTATCACTTGAATCGTTGCCAATGGAGAAAGGTTGACCTTCGGGCGACTTACCTATGATGACGAGTGAAACATCCAGAATAACTTTACATGTTACTGATTTCACTTTGCCCGTTACTGAAGCCATCATTTAAATCTAATCAAATGAGTGTAAGTATCACCAACAGCACAACACATCGATAACAGCAAGCGGATACATTCGGACAAGTCCAATATAACCAGGCCACAAATTGCGTTATGATGTCATCACTATTGTCGCTTTTAATCCTGTCATAAAGGTGGCCGGATATGAACCAAAGGTTCAACAGTGTTGTCTGCTATGTATATACTGTTAATGGTATATCTATTTTATAGTTCCAAGAAAGCTGTGCAGAATTCATGCAAGAACATTGTATGCAAAACATTTTCCATCGAACATCTACGGTGAACATATGAAATTTACGATCCAAATATTAGCTTATTATTTGTGAGCAAGTTTGTCTTATTTACCTTCCAGTGTCAATATTATATGTTCGATTGTTAGTGACGAAGTGGGTTGATATTATTAAAATAATAAGCTGACTGGAGGCTATTACAAGAAAATCGTTGCATAACATGGCAGCTCTGTGTGAGCGACTGCCAGTTCGAATTCAAGCACTGCCTGGTGAGGCGTGGTGGGCTGCTTGAGTAGAATCAATGAGCCATATGAAAGCGTTCAAAGAGCGCCGCGACGTGACACGTGGTGAGTTGTGACTTTGACGTGCAATGATTTGCTTCGAAGTAACCTGGTTTAGTTCCGCACTTAGTCTCACTGCCATTTAATACAGTCTACCCACGCATCAAAACCATATCACCTTTAGTGTGTCCTTGGGTGTGTAAATCATGTCGCTGCATCACTTGTCGAGAAAAAGTTCGACCAGACAAGAAGGGCGTCACCTGCGACACCTGTGACCGGGGGCAGCACAGAAAGTGCAACACTGGCATTCCAAGGGATGAATACTTTGAAGCTGTAAGAGGTGTGCGCGAGCCTCGCTGGCAATGGGCTATGTGCACGAAAGCTTCCACTTAAGAAGCTACTCCAGTTGCCGAAGCACACGATTGTCGTGGACGGCACTTCTCGGCTATCGGCTATGCAGCTTGACGAGTCCTCTCTGTGCGATCCAAATCCAGTGTATGTTGAGCACCTCCACCACCCAGACGACCAATCTAATCATGGGAGAGTCTTGGGTTTTCATGTACAGTGAAACAGACGAATACAGCACAGCGTCCATGCCAGGCGCTGAGTCGTACGAAACAGAAAGTTAGCTGAGTAATCATCAGGGGCAACAATCCACACAACCACGAAGCCCAACCTGGTGCTCCTTTGGGCGCTGTCATAGCACGTGAGGCACAGACGAATAGACACGCAAGATAAGAGACTACTATGCAGTTTTCAGAGCAATTTCAGACATTCCTTCTGCACAGCCGAAAATATAGAGGATCGTCAGCGATTTTGAAGCAGTGAAGTCAGTGTTTCCAAACGTGAAATTGAAAGGATGCGTCTTCCACTTCTCTCAAGCAATATGGCGTCATGTCCAGAAGTTGGAATTGCAGTCCGCGTATTTTGAAGATGAAGGTCACACAAATCCATAAGCAAGCTACTCGCCATGTACTACCTGTCACGCAAATTTATCGCATGGCACCCTACTCTCAGACAATCAGAGCTCGAGAAAAAACTCGGTCTTTTTCCCATATCGCCTAAAACGCACAGTTTGCCATGCGATAACTGCGACCGTGTCGATATATCACCAAGCAGCAACCAGATTTGAGAAGGTCACTCACAGAGCGCCACTGCTCTAACATGGCAACACTACGGAGCGTCTTAATATCACGCACCCTTTGCAAGTCTTATAACGAAGGTTTTCTCAAGAGTCATTTGCTTGTCAGATATTAGTTGGTTATCGCATGGTCACGTGGGTGATATGGGGAAAGAACACGAGGACGCGATAACCAACACATATCCGACCCATATTTGAAAGACTGAGTAGATGCTAATACGGATCCGCTAAAGAGTCTCACTGTTTACGTAAACATCATCTGGATGAACAATACTGGATAATTGAAGAATGGAGCGTGTACACGATGGCGACAAGGACGAGCAATGATTTGGAGGTATGGCACAACCGCCTCATCATCATCGGAAGAAAAAAACTGGATACAAATCAGCTAATTGAACTTTTAAACTCCAAGAAAGCATATTCGCAAAAGTACAAGTGCGCCTGCTCTCAGAGGAAAAGATATAGGCCCAACTTTTCAGTATATGGGGCAAATACGAAAACGGCCAGAAGAGCGCGCACCAATTTGTGCAAGAATGTTTGAACCAGTCAGTTGAACACTATGATATGTATGAAGGACAGACTTCTATGTATCTTCATGCATATATATATATATATATATATATATATATATATATATATATATATATATATATATATATATATATATATATATATATATATATATATATATATATATATATATATATGCGCTGTAGTTGTAGACCGTGTTCCGCTACACACTAATAGCCCTCCATTCGACATAACTTGGGATCGTTTCGTGGTAACGCACATCTCGACAACTGCATTGTGCCTTACCGCAACTAGGTTAGCAACCAGGTGGTCACCAACCGCAGGCAAGCCAACCCGTTCAAGCGGGCTACCAGATTGAAAACAAATAAAGTTTAAACGTTATGACTAGATTGATTTTTGCGACAAGTCCACGTTCCACTTCCGGCGTTAATGGATACCAAGACACAAGAGAAGCAATCGGGTATGATACTATTAAGTATGCTATAGAAAAAGGAAACGACGTACCGGTAGATTCTCTCTATAACGACATTGTTGATTGTACGATCATTCATAATATTGGTTAGTGTATGTCGTTTTTGTTAATTCGGCCAATTCGAGATTGACCGCGGTAAACAGGTAAAGCCCTGGTCAGACAGTACTATTAGTATTACTACTCCTACTACTACTACTAACTTAGTAACTAGCCCAATAGACCAACGTCAGGTTTTATCACCTTGTCGGTCCAACAGTAAAACCACAAATTTTGTGGTCGATTCGGTACATGCTTACATGCTTTGACGAAATATGCATGTTCTGACGAGTTTCAGTCGATCAGTGTCGAAATTTATTATCTAGTTAGGTTCAAAATAATGTTTCATATTCCTATCGTCTGCGGAAAATTTTTCGATAAGTTTCAAAGTTCACTGGTGATATTTTCTTCCAAAATACAAGCATGGAAAACGGTATCCCAGAGAACCCCAGAAACTTCCGATGTAAATAAGGCATAGACAAAAACTATAGCTGATAGTTCCTGTAGCCTTTTCCACAAGTTTTTGTGGTTTTCTTTGTGATGCGGTGTGATATTTGTGCGACTGATTGTTAATGGCCTTTTATACATGTTAGATAAGGTCATTTTAGCTTTTAGCTTTGTGCCACAAATAGTCCCTGGCCTTAACTCGGATAGGGGTGTGCCGCGGGACCTCAAAAACCCGTACCCATTGTACAAGTTGAAAATTGCAAAAAGCATACCCCATCATACAAGGTATCATGTGAATATATAACCTGTCGTACAAGGTATTATGCATCCTACGTCGTAGGCAGGATAAAAGTTGTGGATAAATCTCAAAATGTTATGAGCAGATTTCTGATTACATGCAGTAACAACTTTGCGCGCTTGCACGGCTGAGCCACAGAGATTTGTATTGGCCGGTCGCTATCTTCTATATATACATAAACCCTAAAGGCTTTGTATACATAGAAGATATCGGTTAGCCGGCCAATGCAAATCCCTGTTGGCTGAGCATGTGCTTCTCGGGTCGTCACACAGGGACCATTCATTTTATTTCCATTGTAAACTACTTCTATACTCTTAAGTTTCTAATTGTCATGGTGATATCGTTGAATACATATTCCCCCTGTAAGGTATGTATGGACAAATGATAACCATTAACAAAATGACACATATACTTGGAAAGAACTTGCTTGCGAAGAACCTTGTCTGGCCGGATTCAATTGCCTTTGACGAAATCTCACACATAAACTAACTCAACTTGGTCATAAACATTCAGAGCCGGTTTCTGTGGCGTAGTGGTAAACTGCGTCACGTTTTGACCTGCAGGTTGTGATACCAAGGTGTGAAAACCTGACTGGTTCCCTGTGACTCAGATGATGATGTTAAATGCCGAAAGGGGATGCACCCAACCCGGTAGCTCAGTAGTACCGTGCTGGACCTTCCTCCCAGTAGCTAACATAAAAGATGTGCCTTAATCCCTGCTAGCAATGCAGGCAAGCGCATTGGCGGTGTGCCCGCACTGCTGGCTCGCTTTGATACCTATCAGGTTGCGCTTGGGCCCGCTCAAGCTATGACACCGAAATTACTGAACTCTTCAGTTGTATAAAAATCATTGTCCTTTGGGGGGGTTTTGGTCTTGGTTAGCCACCAATTTTATTGTTCTTTGTTTCTATGATCAACGTACGGATAATTTGAAACAAAGTGAAGCTTAGTTTTTTAGAGAAAATAGCCTAGGGAATCACAGAAGCTGAATCTCAAAAGCTTGACATTCTACATATCCATGGTTCTGACTGCCAGCCTACATCTGCATACCTTTCTTGAAATTAATTTTCACCAGTGATCTTACATATCCATGGCGACTGCAGCCTACTCATATTTTCTGCTCATTTTCCAGTGATGATTGCATTGATAACCAATAAGTCCACTGGGGGAAAAAATGATGTTTAAATAGCCGGATATTTCCTCTTGCAATTGATTTGAGCCATTGTTGTGTACTAACAAGGTCCATTCATAAATAATTACTTGAATCAGAGGGGAAAAGCATGAAAAACAAATAGTCACTGTGGAAAATACGCTGACTGTGTTGTCTTGCCAACTTTAGAGCGGTCGTAATATTTAGGTCCAAAAGCCCCTAACAAAAGCAAAATCATATTCGCGCTTAAATTATGCCACCATCGTCCTATGTGTGAATTCACTCCTGTCAAGAGGCTATTCATATGTTTCCATATGGCAATAACTTACCCTCCCAAAAGCACTGACCTGGATTTACCACATATCTGGCTATTGGAAACAAACCATAGAGCTACCCCTGTAACTTAGGTTGAATTATATATAGGTGTAGTATAAATCAATACACTGAGACAGTTTTGAATCTATCGGTGGATTTTGGCTGGATGAGGGCGTGAACATTAACCTGAAGCAACAAAATATTTGACAGTTGTAATGTCCATTAATAGTTGGTGATATTCAGAGTGGATTGAATTGTCTGCCTTACAGCTCTCCCTCTAGCTCTATGAATTATGGGCCTTTTGTCTCCGTTAGTTGAGATGAAAGAGGAAGGGTTAATCTTTTGGCAAGCCAGGTCCCTATCCTCAATAATACAGGTAGTGTCCTGGCATCCTTTGAAACAACTTGAATGACTGAATAGAAGCCAATTGCGATGTATTATTCCGTATTTATGAATCTTCATTCATGGATGACCTTTGCTGCATCACATTTCAGATGGCCCAGTTCAGTTCAACCTTTAATCACTCAACACAGCTGTTCACATAGAAACATTGACTTAGCCTGAATTTTTTAATATTGCTCCTGGGTGTTATTGCCCTATTATTACACTTTAATGGATTGAACATGGAGGACTCTTATTGGAAGTGATTGTCATGTGGTGTGGTGTCTGACCTAATGAGTGGTGGTGTTAGTAAATGGTAGGATATATTAGAGTTTCACAGATACTACCAGCAAATGATTGCACATATATAGGTAATATACCAGGTTGATACTCAGTAGCATACTTTTGGAAAATTAGTTCGGTAGTATAATATTGATGAATTATTGATGATTTGGTTTCCTCAATATCAAGAAAAGATTATAATCAAGTCATTTTGGCGACTAGATAAAAATGGAAACAAAACGAGATTCCAGTAAATGGCTTTTGTATGCTGCCATTGTCTTTTCATTGTTTGTGGATCAAAATTGGCCGCATTAATCCATTGGGTGTTTGTTTTCTTCTTTCCATCAGAGGAGTCTGCAGACATGGCGCCACTTCCTTCACCACCCAAGCCGGAGCATAGTAAACTCTTCATTACTTTCTGCCTGGCTCTCAATGTCTGCCTGTCGATCTCCATTGTGATGCTCAATAAATCCATATACAAATATTATGGATTCCCAAACATGACAATGACTTGCATCCACTTCATATTCACCACTGTTGGAATGTTCATCTGCCGGGCTGCTGGTATCTTCACACCAAAAATCTTACCACTGTCCAAGATGTTCCCCATATCAATCACATTTTGCGGTTTTGTCGTGCTTACCAACTTGTCGCTGCAGACGAACTCAGTAGGAACTTACCAGCTGATAAAGACCCTCACCACCCCCTGTATTATAGCTCTTCAGACAGCTTTCTACAAGAGAAGCTTTACAACGCAAGTCAAACTTACCCTGGTAAGTATTCCCTTGTCATGGAAACCCATTGCATGGCAGCTGATAATTATATTGCAGATATTTGGCTTAAGGTCACAGATCTAAGATGGACTAAGAACAATCATTTCATAGAATAGTTGCCAGTCATTATGGGCTCAGTTTAATACTTGCTTCTGTATCTTTATGCTGTCATGCATTGATTAATCCTGATGATCCACGCTTAATGTTCTGTTTCAGATCCCTATTACAACAGGAGTTTTCATCAACTCCTATTTTGACCTGAAGTTCAGTGTTGTGGGTATTGTGTTTGCTGGGAGTGGAGTTCTTATCACAGCTTTGTACCAAGTGGTAAGCTCTCATATAGTTAATTCTGTACCATATTTGTTTGTCAGTCACATTAGTATGGATGGATGTATTTTTTATGTAACACCATACTAATTGCATTTTTCATAATTTGTTCCTCAAATTTTGAAAGGATGCAGGTAGGCTTGGTACACTTGAAGAAACGTGGTTGTGTTTTGACCTTGACCTCAATGAATGTCTTATCATGAAAAGGTTTACCTTGCCTTATAGCTATAAATGTCATAGCAAAGTTTAAAAAAAATAATTTTCCCAAACACTCTTGGTCAATCAAAATGTAGAGGATATCATTGACATGATTGTGAACAGTTGGATTGGTTATTGAATCATGATTATGTGCAGTCAATAATAATCACGTCAACTATATCCTAAGGGATGACAGATATTGATTTTGTCATTGTTACCATCATATCTGAATTAAACCAATAACTCCTAGTTCTCCACCTGTACACCTGACCACCCTCCCCCCCTACCCCCAGCCAAACCCCTCATCCACTGGAAAGTGAATGCAGCTGTTAATTGAGTGCCTTCTTATACCATATATGTTCTGCCTTTTCTGAAATGTAAATGCAACTTTTGTTTGCTGAGCTGACACGAAGTGTGAAAAGCTGGACTATCTCTCATTCTATCATGACGCTGATTGTCAGAACGCTTAGGCATGAAGGATGCTGTGTGATATGGCAATAATATACACTGCACAGCTGTGTAAGAATGTTTCCCGGCGTGGACAATCTGCAGGACATTGACGTTCATTCATCATTATTGAAGTATTAAGAAGCTGATAAAACCCCATGCGCCATAAACTGCTTTATCTGAAAGAATCATGCTTACCTTGACCTTAGCTGAACAGCTTATTTTGTTGTATGCGGCCTGAGATGCTCGAACAGCGGGTGGGTGGACAGGGTGAAGGTCACATGGGGAAATTACAGCTGCCCCAATGTCTACAATCACCCATCCAGTATCTTAGAGATATGTACAATTTTCTTTAGTGCCTAAAATTTGAACCAAATCATGGTGCTAGCATCTACCTTGCCCACTGGGAAATCAATGACAATAATGATGATGGATATTATTGAGATGATGAGTATGGTAATTCATGGATTTGATGATTGAGAACATGACACAACATGACTTTTGCTTTGTGTGGCGCAGTGGGTTGGTGAGAAACAGACTGAGTTCAATGTCAACTCGATGCAGCTTTTGTACTACCAAGCTCCTCTCTCAGCTCTATGTATCGCCTGTATCATCCCCTTCTTTGAGCCGCTGGTTGGGCCAGGTGGCCTCTTCGGGCCATGGCCCCTCCCTACTCTGGTGAGTTGAGTCAGGAACACTCCAATATTTCTGTTCAGGTTGATGTGTCTACACAATGAAGTGTCTTGACACATAACAACAAGGCCATCTAAGTTGAATTATCATATTTTACATGTGGTAAATTAGAGCCCCACCTCTTGGAAACAATTAAGGTTTTATGGTTGGAGATGTTTCTCTGCAGTTGCCAGTACAATAAAAAAATTCTTATAAAATTTTGTCCTTAAATGATGCTCTTTTCATTATGTTCACACATACATTGATGTGATTGAACAGATGTAGACAGTGTGGTTTGATCTGTGCATATCACATGTCCATCTACTGCAAGAAGTGTATGTACTGTGTTTTTAGAACTTGCTGTTTTGTGTTGTATAACTTGGCTGTGTTTTGTTTCCAGCTGATGGTGTCTGCAACTGGTATTTTGGCCTTCGCTGTCAACCTCTCTATATTCTGGATCATTGGCAACACATCACCGCTTACGTATCCTTTTAATATGCCAATTAAAACTGGGTAAATTAGCAATTAGCTGGGGTGTACCATCTGATATTACCGTAGCAACAGTCAAAGAGAGTGAACTGATCATTTTGTTGGTTGGTGGTTGCGAGGGTATGGAACTGTTGGGGAAGGGTATTCAGTACAAGCCAACCAGCTGTCTTAGCAAGGTCCCAAAAAGGCCAACAGTAGGACCTATCAATGGCATGTGGGTGATGCTTTGGAGTTGGCAAGTTAATGATTTCGCTCTTTTGTGGTTTTTGCTTATGATGTTAGCCTAACTTGATCACGCTTTGACACAACTTTAAGAGTGTGCATGGTCATTCGTCTTGCTTCTCGTGAATGCTGAGGGTAGGACATCTCTGTCCTGTAAAAGATGGGTAGGAATCGCCTGTTGAAGAGATCTATTAATCGGTTCCCATTATCAGGCTTACAAGCGCTGGATGGCTATATATCTATGCACAAACAAATTGGTCCACCTCGTACACGCCTATATATATATATATATATATATATATATATATATATATATATATATATATAATATATATATATATATATATATGTATATATATGTATGTATATAGATATATATATAATATATATATATATATATTTCTGGGCTAGTCCCTGTACTAGTGGTTGTGGGAACAATCCTCGAAGCCGGGAGATCTTCCCCTAATTATGATGCTCACTCATCTCGCTTCTTTTATCATTCAACAATGCTGTTGCTTTCACATATGACTACCAAGCATATTATCCAGGGATGCCAATTTTCCGCGGATTAAGTGGCCGCCAGGGTCCATTAGGATCCATTAACTTGCAGGGGGCCTTTGCGGCCACATGGCCCCAGGCAAATTTTTCTCTTTTTTTACAAAATCCTGTTGGCATCCCTGATTATCTCTTTGCATTATGTCCACACAAATTCTATCCTTGACATGAAACAAGATACAACATGGTTGGTCACCTCAAATTCTGCCTGACTGTGATTGGGGGTTACATGCTGTTCAGAGACCCCATCCAGATGGCCCAGTTAGGCGGTGTCTTGCTCACCTTCTCCGGTGAGTCTATCCTGACAATAAGCTATTATGTCTTTGCTATGATCATTAAGGAATTAAGATTTGCACCACTTACCTCATATTTGTGTGTGAACCCTTTGGATTGAATGGCTAGAATAATGCACCATTTTAGCAAAAGCAAAGCCCTGACTCTGCCCCCTGCCACAGTGTCATAGCAAACTTAACTTATTGCAGTGACCTCTTTTTTGACTTCAGAACACTATTTTGCCATTGCCTCATTTTGTCTCCATGCATGGTTGTTTTAGAAGAAATCTACTGCTGTTATATTAAAGAAATTAATATGCTGTATTTCAGGTATTGTTGGATACACACACTTCAAGATCAAAGAGCAAGCTGCTAAGAAAGTTGCTGAAGCAGCAGAAAAAACCCATCTAGCTCAAATTCAAATTGATGATCAGCAAAATGAGACATATTCAAATGGGGACAGCTTAAATGGTACAACAAAATAAACCGAAAGGTTGTTACAATGTGTGATTCTTTAGCTTATTGCCTTATGATTCTGTGAATAATCCTTCATGCATTGCTCAGCAGAAGGGTCCAAAATGTCCTTGCCAGCTTACTGCCTTTTGCTTAGGACAATAAGTTGTTGTTCTGGTTATGAAATTGTATTGCGTTTGTGTTTCTAGCGTATGGGATCAATGCAGATTGTTGAGAATTTTAGGTATTTTGCTTTAGTGGTGTGAAGTCGATGTGCATATTGATATGCACATAAATGAGGGCTGTCTGATTTGCTGTTTTTATTGTTGGTAATGACCACACCAGAATCCATGTAGAATGCATTGAACGTTAGTGTTTACTGGTAAAAAGTTTGCCCATAATTTGGAATTATATTACAAATAGCGGTGTATGAAAAAGGTAGGTTCATATTAAAGTGTTAAGCAATATGAAATTTACAAATTGTAAATTATTCAGCTTGATTAGTCTTTCATTATATCTCCTAAAACTTGCAGCCATTCTTTCTTTCTAAAGAAAGGCTAAGTTTCTGTTTTTAGATACTTATGGCACTCTTGACTTGGTTAATGCAGTGCCTTAGCCCCCCTGTTCGTCAGCTTAACTGAGGTGTGCTGATGTGGGGTACCAGGTCACAGGCTCCACATCTGAGTGTGCTGTGACTGACTGGGAATATTAATCTGATATGAACAATTGTTAATGGCTTATTATGTTGTTACCATAGAACTATTATTTGTTAGTATTGGTTGTTTTGTGTTCAAATAGAAAGCCCTTTACAAAGTGATGTGAAAGATGCTCCCATAATCTGAACATAATTGTGTATACTGGGGTAGTAGCATTGAGTTTACTTATTTTGATATTAGTGGTTTATTGTTTACATTAGCCATCTGGATTGTGTTTCTCTGTATATTTTGGCTGAACCACACAGTAATAATTGTCCTCCTGGGGAATGTTTGCTGACGCTGGTCCGTACAGAAGGCATTGTTTGTTAGCACTGAATAGTTTCATTATATTTTTATTGGATGTTATCTGTGTACTGTTTTGTCTTGCCATCTCAGCTGGCTTGTTGATAGTACCTTGGGCTGTTAACTCTCTGAAAGAACTGTGATACTTCTAAACCATTCCTAGTTCGTCTGTGCTCTCATCAGACCACAGCATCCCCATCGCTGGCATAATTTTTACCCACCAGATACATTTTGAGTCTTCCTCTACATGGCTTTGATCATATTGTTCACTTTTTGCATTCTACCATTCATGAGCAGTTACAATTATATATGTTTTGTAATTGTTGTTGATATTAAGTGTTTGTTCAAGCATTGTGAATGTATCAGGCTAACAAATTTTGACATTTGTTTATAGTTGAATTAACCTTTTTTTGCTTTACCAAGGGAATTGTGTGTAATGTTGGGTATTTTGATATTACTAAATAAAGCAAATTGTCTTTGATCAATTGCCTTCATTGTCATTCTTACTGGACAAAAACCTTTCTCTGGCGAGTGGAGAGAGGTCATCGGTCCAAAAAGTTGGATGGACCCGTTTGACAAAACTGCTTACTTGGTTGGCATCCCACCTAATTGACAAGTGTAGACAGGATATCCATGCAAAACTTTCCAATATGAATGTTCAGTTTTGGTGATGTGATTGAACTATCCCTGAGTGTGAAAAATTGTGGTAAATCCTGGGTCCAAGGGCAATACAATCAATGACATTGCTTCCTTTATTATACACAACAATCATTTATTACTGGAAAAGAAGTATACATGGATATTAACAAATCCTCTTTATTGTCATGTATATCATCATATGCTTATTTATTTCAGAAAACAACTATATCACAGACAAACATATGCATAGTGATTTGGCCACCTCAGTAGCGTGAATCACTCTATGGTCTTCAGACTCTGAATGTCGAGAATCTCACCAGATGTGTTGGTTAACATAGTCTTGAGATCCTACCACACAGGGAAACTCACATATGAGGTGATTATTGTCAATGAAATTCCTTCTGGGCAACTACAGCTTCTGTGAATGTGTTTGGGGCATACTCACGCTGCATTTAAGTTATGAAGCCTGTCATGATAAACGATTTTAGACAGCTGGCATGACTTGACAACTTACTGCAGCTTTGTAGGTGATGAGTGAGGCAAGCATGTCCTGTAGCACGGGGTGTTCAACCAGCACTGACAGAGCCACTGGGTCAAGATTATCTGCACCAAGCTCCTGGTATATACCAGCAAGCCTCTCCTGTTGAGTCAACACACAACATTCATCAGCATCATATGAATGTTTACAAACACTTACATCATGTTCTTAACAGGTTGTGATGAATACAAAGGTTCACAAGATTACGTACGGTAGTGAACAACCTACCCTGGAGAAAGCGTCTTCAGGGTCGGAGGTAACGCTGAACCTATGGCTGTCCCCCCGCATACTCTGACCATGGTGCAGCACCTAACCACCATCATCACTCATTGTACATCCGTTCCCAGTCGGATTTCACAGGAATATCAACAATAAGATATGACAACAACTTCGGCTTACCATGTCAAGGGCATCAAGGGGCACAGTGGCATTAACAGCAGACTCGGGAATCTCTTCATTTGACATCAGTAAATCGTCCGAGGCCAGCTCAGCTGATGGCACCAAACTGGAACAGCAACATCAAGGATAATGATGAAGGCTTCCAAAAAGTGTCTTCACTCCAATGGCGAAATATGTAGACTACAACATGGGGCACTTTGAACTCACAACACCACATTACAGCGTACACACACCTGGCTTGACTGGCAGGGCGTGAGGACTTCTTGGCCAGTGATTGTCCGGGAAGACGGGGCATGTGAGTGCCAGCTGCTACACTGAGTGCCCGCAGGAAGCCTTCGTATGGGTCGGGTGCTGAGCTGAAGTACAGCAGCTGTAACATCGGGCAGAATACATCAGCATCTTCCACACTTGACGATGAAGCTATAACAAAATGTTCCGTTTAATAAATTCACTGCATGGTATAGCTTGCACAATCCATCCTGATGTTACAAACCATAGTGGTATAATCGAGTTTGGATGGCTTGGATGAGTGGTCTGCAAAGAGATTAAAAAAGGCCTGCTTCAAGTTCTCCAAGCGATCATAGGGCAGGGGTTCAGCGGGGTCAACTGGGGTCGGTGGGGCACGGCTGTGACCGCGGAACCACAAATTCACCTGATACAACATGGAACAACTTTAATATCATCTTAGCACAATTCCAAAGAAAACATGTGAGCAAGAAAGAAGGACCTTAATGACAACAAAGAAATGGCGGTACACAATCACCCTGTCATACTGCTCCTTTGTCACGTAACCCAGATTTTTCTGATCCATCTCATTGAAGTTCTGGAGTGTTTCGAGGAGGTCTGCCTGTGTGGGTATGGGCCAGGGTTGTGCGGCTTGGAGGAGGAAGGCTCTCCAGTCGAGGTACTCACCATCTGGAGAGAGCTGCAAGCTCATCTGCTCCAACTACAACATACCATAATCGTTAAAATAACATTAACAAACAACAGCCACAGCATAAACACATAATATACACAACCCCAGCTGCAGGCCTCAGTCTACAGCAAGGGGAGATGTGATTCAAGATAGTCACCTTTTCCTGGTGTACGTTCATCCATATATCTGGGATCTGCTCTGTCCCGTGGGTCAGGCAACTCACATCAGTGAAGATTTCCTGGAAATTCTTTAGTGCTATCATCCCACTAGGAGCTGTCTGGCTGAACTGCAACACATCAAAGAGAAAATAACGGCCAGGACATCTTTCTCCCAACCGCTGACTGTCAAGGAACCAGATTCACACTTTGATCAGAAGCTGTAAGACATGAGCGTATTACCTGCTGATAGAGATCAATAACTTGATTGACGGTGAATGCTTCCGACATGACAGGTTCTAGTGGTGGGGGTCGAGGTAGTGGACTTGGAGTCCTTAGCACCTTCACATCCTGTAAACACAGAGCAGCTGTCAACCATGCTACTGACACCCAGTGTATCTATCCACGGAATGGTGACATAGAAGTATACATATCAGCTGAATGGCATCAATAATCTGAATTAAACAGAAACTAGTTGAAAGAGGAAAACTATTTTTCCTTCTTTATGTGGTAATACTGGTTTTACAGAGCCTATATATGTATTTCACATTATTGGTAATGATGATCCAAACAGCATTGAATGATAAAGGTTCATGGCAGTTTAGCTTATGTTGTTGCTTATAGAAGCAGACTGTAATATAAAATGGAATTCCAGGTTGGCATGTTAGAAATTTAATAACCATACAGGAAATATCAGTCATGGGGCAAACATGCACTACACCTGAGAGCATGCTACAGAACAGTTACAACCCAAAAAAAGTCTCAACTGCAGTGAGTTGATAGGGATAACAGTTTGGATTAATTGCACACACAAAGTAGTGTGCAGTTCCAGGTGCATAGACAAAGTATGGTGATAAGCTGGTCAACAAACTGGGTGATGCTGTCACAAGTGTGATTCGGTCCTGATGAGAGAATGCCAATAAGAGGTGTAAAAGTGAGGGGGTGAGTGGAGCGTGCCTGAGGTGAACACGAGGGATATCAACCCAGGTGATGGAGTGCGTGATTAACACGTCTCAACAAATACCTTCTCTACAAGAACATCCTGTTACCACACCATGTAGACCACAACATTAAACATAACATCAAATGCATGAGTAATTATTGCAAGACAAACATCTATTCTTCATCAAAAATAAATATATTATGAAAACTGTTGATATACATGACATAAGTTGGGGAAAAAATCATAATGAAAGCTTCCAAGGAAAATTCACAGCAGTGATGTGACAATAACCACTTTATGAGGCCATCTTTTAAATAGTGAAATAAGTCTTCAGTAAGTCAGCCATGTGCTTGCTTGTTGTCGTTTACTTCTACGCATCATTTGCATATGTTAATGATGCATATGTTAATGATGCATATGTTAATGATGCATATTATGGGTGTTTGCCGCAAATAATCCAGCATCAGTAAATGCCTGGAGCATGTGACACTTTTGACCTCATCTGCCCATTGATATCAACAAGATGGAAATTGACAGTTGTTATGTATTGTTGTCACCCCCAGCTATCATGCTGGACCTGGACCTACTAAGCAGTTCTGTCAACTACCTCTGACAGCTTTTTGAATCAAATAAGATCATCTTCACAGAACAATTCCAAAGCACACTTTATATCAAATAAAAAACAAAACTATTTGAATGGTTTCATTCGTCATCAGACGAGGAATTAGATTTTCCAAAGCACAAAGATCACACCATTAGCAGACATTTACATCTAACACACCGGCGTACAAACTGCAGCCTGTAACAGGCAGTAGTGATGGAAAGAAGACATACCTGGCTGATGAGGAAATCCTCCTGATTGATGATGAGTTCCTCATGAAGACGAGTTCCTTCCTCAATTACACCCCGAGCTACCTCCGACATCAGGTCAATACTGACACAAACACACAACCCTACACGTCATCTCAAGCCAGTGGCGTAGAAAGCTGGGTACGGCTTGTGGTTGGAAGACATGATTCTCTTACCTCTCCATTTCCTTGAGGAATCTAGCACCCAGCCAATCATTCATGTCCAGGTAGGAAGAGTCGGCCTTAGATTTGAGGTCCTGAAGAACATTGCTGCCAATGATGCGGATCAGCTCCATGCGAGACTTGGCCGCAGTAGCTGTGGCAAAACATAACTAGGCATTTGGTGGATCATTGTGTGATCTGCTTTAGAGTCCAATGAATGAGGTATTACATGGAACAGACTGTGAGCTGTAAGTAGGCTGGTGAACAGGCTCAGGGAGCGATGGTTGATAGTGAGATTGGTATGGGTGATAGTGAGATTGGTATGGTTGATAGTGAGATTGGTATGGTTGATGGTGAGATTGGTATAGCTGATAGTGAGATTGGTATGGTTGATAGTGAGATTGGTATGGTTGATAGTGAGATTGGTATGGTTGATGGTGAGATTGGTATGGTTGATAGTGAGATTGGTATGGTTGATGATGAGATTGGTATGGTTGATAGTGAGATTGGTATGGTTGATAGTGAGATTGGTATGGTTGATGGTGAGATTGGTATGGTTGATAGTGAGATTGGTATGGTTGATAGTGAGATTGGTATGGTTGATGTGTTGTATAGTGAGATTGGTTGGTATGGTTGCTGGTGAGATTGGTGGTATGGTTGATGGTGAGATTGGTCTGGGTTGATGGTGAGATTGGTATGGTTGATCGTGAGATTGGTATGGTTTGGTATTGGTTGGTAGTGCGATTGGTATGGTTTGCGCTTGGTCTAGTGATATTGGTATGGTTGATCGTGAGATTGGTCTGGTTGTATGCTTGGTGGTTGCTGTGAGATTGGTATGGTTGCTGAGATTGGATGGTTGGTAGCTTGGTTGGTTGATAGTGAGATTGGTATGGTTGCTGGTGCGATTGGTATGCTTGATAGCTTGGTCTGGTGTTAGTGAGATTGGTATGTTCTTTTGATGGTCTGGTGGTTGATAGTGCGATTGGTATGGTTTGGTATGGTTGCTAGTGAGATTGGTATGGTTGATGGTGAGATTGGTATGGTTGATGATGAGATTGGTATGGTTGATGGTGAGATTGGTATTGGTGACCAAGTGTGTGGAATGGGGGACAAAGTGCCATATACATGTCACTGTGAGTGGTGAAGGTGACAATGTGAGTGGTATAGATGACAATGTGAGTGATATATATGACAATGTGAGTGGTATAGATGACAATGTGAGTGATAAAAGATACATCAACTTGTGAAAAGAAATGAGAGATACACACACCTTCCTCCTGTGTGGCCGACATGAACTCATGTCTCGCTTGGTCCTTTACCTTCTTCTTCTCTTTATCTTCTTCCGTCTCTTCTTCTTCTAAACATCACCACACATGATACAGCCATTCCATGTCTTCATACAGCACAGAGGTATGTCATACAATGTAAAAGGAACCATGACAGTGGGGTATAAGCTTTATCGACTATAAAACCAGACAATGTCTTTTCAAAGGCAGTATGTTTGTGGTTCTGAATACAGTCAATCTCTATGCAACTCATGATAAGATAACTAGGTGTAATGATGCCAGATAAAAGCTAGTTAGATTCTAACATTTAGCAACAAGCATAAATTGTTTAGCACTACTGGTGATGGTTACAGAGTGAGAAATTGGGGATAATACAGGTTTAAAATATAATGTACCATGCAGTTTAACAACAAAAACACAAATATGAAGAAAATAGATAAATCAGAACGGAAGTAACTATTGGGATGCTCACGTGAGGCAGGGGGAGTGATAGGCACAGTAGGTGTGTCCTTTCCTTTACCCTTTTTAGGAGAAGGACTTCGCGATTTCTTCCCTCCTTTGTCTCCCTTCTTGCCTTTCTTTTTGGCCTCCATTGCTGCTTTCTGTTTTTCGAGTTCTTTTTCTCTCTCTTTCTCCTTCTCTGCCTCTTCTTCAGCCTCCCTGGCCGCTTGCTCCGCTGATAACTGTCATGGCACAAACACACACAAATGTGAAACACAACAACAAACTGCATCATCAACCTCAAGTTGCCATATCATACAAAATGAATGTGTTGCTCTGTAGCATATGATATTGTATGATATGATAATGAGTAGTTGTGTAAGCTGCGGCAGTGTGTAGTTGTGTAAGCTGTGGCAGTGTGTAGTTGTGTAAGCTGCGGCAGGGTGTAGTTGTGTAAGCTGTGGCAGTGTGTAGTTGTGTAAGCTGCCGCAGTGTGTAGTTGTGTATGATATGATGAGTAGTTGTGTAAGCTGCGGCAGTGTGTAGTTGTGTAAGCTGCGGCAGTGTGTAGTTGTGTAAGCTGCTGCAGTGTGTAGTTGTGTATGATATGATGAGTAGCTGTGTAAGATGTGGCAGTGTGTAGTTGTGTAAGCTGCGGCAGTGTGTAGTTGTGTAAGCTGTGGCAGTGTGTAATTGTGTAAGCTGCGGCAGTGTGCAGTTGTGTAAGCTGTGGCAGTGTGTAGTTGTGTAAGCTGTGGCAGTGTGTAGTTGTGTAAGCTGTGGCAGTGTGTAGTTGTGTAAGCTGTGGCAGTGTGTAGTTGTGTAAGCTGTGGCAGTGTGTAGTTGTGTAAGCTGTGGC
This sequence comes from Urechis unicinctus, assembly GCA_034190875.2. Lineage (NCBI taxonomy): Eukaryota > Metazoa > Annelida > Polychaeta > Xenopneusta > Urechidae > Urechis > Urechis unicinctus. Next base: position 54,313,930 of record CM067350.1, on the reverse strand, counting down.
AGTGTGTAGTTGTGTAAGCTGCGGCAGTGTGTAGTTGTGTAAGCTGCAGCAGTGTGTAGTTGTGTAAGCTGTGGCAGTGTGTAGTTGTGTAACCTGCGGCAGTGTGTAGTTGTGTAGGCTATAGCATTGTTGTTGTGTAAAAAAATAAAGTGGGAGGTATGAAATTGTGTATTTGTGTGAGAAATGGTGTGTAGTTTTGTAAGGTATAACAGTGTGTAGTTGTGTTAGAGATGATAGTGTGCATTTGTATATGATGTGTAGTTGTGTAAGATATGATGGTGTGTAGTTGTAAACAAAATGAGTGTGTGTAGTCGTGTATAATACATATGCTCATATACAACTACACACTCTCATATCATGCAAGGCAATACACAGTCACATCACATACATCACACAAATTAAGGGATGCATATCTCTCAATGAAATCAAATGCGATGAAAGTACTGTTCATTGTGTATATAGTCCCCAAAACACACAGACAATGTACACACATGAACTATACATATATGGAGAACATGCATAGAAAAGGAAAATCATGCAATGCTGCTCTTTTACAACATAGAAAAAACAGGAGACACAAGTGATGCTAACTCTATAACAGCACAGCAAATGGTGATAGCAAGTCGTCCTCATCTTTGTGTCCTAACGGCTACACACTAACGGAAGATGGGGAGGTAATAAACACCTATTCATGCAGTCTAAGGTAGAATATGTTGCTGATGGTCCCACAAAAGACACTCATTGTCATCTTGCCACATCTAGAGTGTCATGATAGTTGGGGAGGTATATGTGGCTAGGTTCTAACTCAAATCACTCCAAACATCGCACCTCTTGAGAGTCGTCTGACTCAACTGACAACTTAAGTGATGGGTCACACCCTCCTAGAAGCTTCAATGTTCACAGTTTACACAAATCACTTTAAAAGGGTCATTACAAATATCATAATGAATCCAAGGAAGTAATGCATTTTCTTTTAACCACATCAGCTTTTATCAGATGATGGGAATCAAAGTATCAGTCACTGATGACTGGGGTGCTGTACAAATCCATCATAAATAAATGGGCTACCAAAGCAAAACCAACAGGGAAAACCCTTATCAATATGTTTTTTCAAGGTAAGAATGAGAAAATAATATGTGATATGACACCTTTACGATTCAACACAGACAATATAAACACCGTTTTTTTTATCAAAACTTATTGCCTCCAGAGAACTGTTTGTAAGTATCTGAACTACCAATAGATTTGTTTTCTTATAATTCAAAAACACAAGGCTGAGTAAAGATGAGAGAAAGTTGCAGGAAGACAAAGGCAAAAGCCATGCACAATGGCAAATGAGGTGTTAAACCACAAGTGACTTTACAATGGGGTTAGATTTAAACATGAATGATTCACATAAACCACACCCCCCACAAATGTTTTTATATATGGTTATTGTTACCACGAATCAGTCATAGATCAACAATACAAAAAGACACTTTCATAAAAACTTTCAGCAAAATGTTTACCTGAATGCAATCATGACATTTTTTAAAAAAAACTTCAAAACAATATTGATGAAAAAGATGCCAAGGATGAATCCCGACCAAAGGCATTGTACAGGTGTTAGTCAGGTGTTGGGGTTGTGTGTTAATTGATTTACCTTTTGCAAGTGATGGTGCTGTAAGAAAGGTGATTTGGAAAGAAAGACAAACATTCGTTAGTCAGCGTCATCCATGTTAACTGTGTTTGTGAGTCACATGTTCATCCAAAGATGTTAAACAGGTTATCATTTTCACGTGCATACATTAATGAATTGGTGAGTGAATTACACACAGACTGTGAGCTGATTTTAAGAAAGATGCGCAAAATGACACATGACTTTTCACCAATGAAGTTGAGCTGCAATGACATGTAAACCTACCACTTTATCGATGGCTGAGCAACCCATTTGGTGGGCGTCATACAGAAGCTTTTCATCAAGGTCTGTTGGGGGCTGGGGTCCATCATCATCCTTGCCACCCCCGGCACCTTTCACCTTGGCCTTGTCAGTTTTACCCTTGGCACCAGCAGCAGCAGCATCCGGTGAAAGTGGGCGTCGTGGCACCAGCGGAATCCTTAGGTAAGAGATGCCCAATATCAATCATATGGACTGATCATTTTTATTGTCATTAGAGTAAATAATTGAAAACATGGACCAGAGGGGCAGTGTGGGCAAGACACAGCTCTTCATTTATCATTGATGAACAACTCACTTGGTTCTCTTGGGCTCATCTCCACCAGCAACAGTTGCCTCGGTAACAGCTGTGGTCTCCTCAGCTGTATCTGGTGCGCCCTTCTTCCCCCTTTTACCAGAAGGAGTGCCAGCCTTACTCGGAACAGACTTCACATCAGTGTTGTCACCTGGGGCAGGGGATGTAGGCACACTGGCTGCCTTGCTGCCTACCTCACTGCCTGCCTCACTCTTGGTGGGGGAGCCTGCTCTCTCAGTCACTGGCAGCTGAATGAGAAAAGAGATGAGGCCATGAAGCAATGAAAAGTGAATGCACCCCACCATAACTAGCTATACATAACAAGCAGAACTTGAAAGTGATCTCTAAATTTTTCAATTCTTCCAATCCTGGGCTAGTTTAGTGCAGACAGTTTGCAAATAATGATGATACAACATGTGAGTTATACAGTTGTGCTGTCTGCAAAAAAAAATGGTTGCCAGGTGTTCAATACGAAAAGGTATTTGCCAAGCAAAGCGGTCTGTTGGGGCAGAATTTACTAAAAATGATTACGTTAATAAACTCACCTCAACTAGGGGTATGCGTATGAAGTCACTGGAGAGTTCATCAGGGATCTTGCCATCCATCCCACGGTAGTAATCCTTCAGCAGTCGCACCGTGTCCTGGAAGCGATCCACCTCGGCCTGCATGAGCGTGATGTAGTGGTTGGAGAGGATGCCCAGGTTGTCGTCCACCCAGCCGTCGTTGATTGTCATCTCGCGCTCACGTTCGGCCGACTCCTTACGCTCATCACAGATGCTCCACAGCCGCTCACGTAAGTCATCCACCTGCTGATGCAACTCCGCCCTCATCTCCTCGTCGTCACGGAGCTCATCAGGTACGTCGTTGAAGTCCTGTCAACAACCACAGGTACATGACACATCATCCAAATGAGGATGCTATATCAAAAACAGAATAAGGCATGGTGAGACTATAGTTTAAAATGTTGTTAAGTTAAATTGTCAATGTCCTTACCTTTTGCCACTGGGAGACAAATTCCTGTTTGTGGTCTGGTCTTCGGAGGTATGCCAAATAATCTTTCCTAGAGTAAAAACCCATGATATATGTATTTTATATGCAAAAGAATGAATACTTGATGCAGATCTATTGATTTCAAACAGAGGAATTGTGTAAGCAAAACGGGAGGTGTTACTCCTACGACATTAATCAAGACCCCAATGAGCTATGGAATCTCATACTTGATTTGGTAGAAGTATTTGATGATCAGATCTCGTTCATCTCTTATTTTACGGAATATCTCCTTGCTGTTTCCGATGTAAGCCGTCTCAATATTTTCCCAGTTTGGTGACAAGATATGAGCCAACTCCTTCACACATCAATATGATATCATCACAGAATGTAAACAGAAAAATGTTTATTACAAATGAAGTGTCATCAGACTCAAGGCTCCCAGCATGCATTGCCCACCTCATCGATTGGCTGGTCCACATACTCCCACTCATCTGACCCAGGTTGAGGGGGCGGAGTTCCGGGTGGGACTTCTGGCTCAGGTTCTGGCTCAGGCTCAGGAGTCTTGGCTTTTTTGCCGGATTTTCGTCCTTTAGGGGATTTGGGAGATGATCCTGAAAAACAAAAGTCAGTGCATTTATAATACAGTTATACTAGGTTCAAAGATATTCTACAACCAGTGTTACTGCTGATTTCCCACCCACCTCGACTGCTCTTAGCTGATTTCTTTCCCGAGTCTTTGCTTGGTGAGGTAGCAGGAGATTTCTTGCCCTTCTTGTCCGCAGAACCTCGTGATCCAGATCTCTTAGCAGATCCTATCCAATAAATGATCATTTCAATCATTTCCAACCAAGTTTATCTAAGTCATCATTTATTGATATTCTAGAATAAAGTAATTAACACCAGAATAATATGATTCAGTTACAAACATCTGTCAGCAAATCCATCACCACAAATAATACACATACAGGTAAGATGGGGAAAATAAACGGTACCTGATCTGGATCCCTTTTTCGATGTGGGACGAGAACGATCCTCCTTGGGTGTCTCAGGTGGCACTTCAACAGGTGGCTCCTACACATCACAGCACATCACACTGATACCAACCGTCCCTTCCCATTGATTCATGGCAAGAATCTTACATCTATCAAGTCAGTCAATCTGCAAGATATGTAGATGGTATCTTACTGGTGGCTTTTCTGGTTCCTCTACTTTCTCTTCCTTGTCTTCCTCCACAACTAACACTTCAGGTTGGTCTTTTCCCATCAGCTGAAAATCAGCAGAAAATTGCTATAGAAATAACAGCTGATGCTTCCCTAGCTAGTACACAGCACAAACATGATCATTCGTGTAATGTTTGTGAGGTGACCAATAAGTAGCCCATCAAGAGCAGCCACCTTGTTCAGGGTATCCTCCAATATCTTCTCAACCTCCAGGAAGACAGTTTCCAGCTCTTGGTTAGCATCAACACATCGCAGAGTGCCAAACTTACTGTACCACTTCTCTAACTTGGGCCATGCATCTTGGAACGATGTCAGTCTGAACAACATCATGAATACATATAGCAAATACTTATGGGCACCAAAAACACCCTAAATAGCGTTTTATACAATATTGTGAAGGATGAATGTGCAAATGCAGTACATAATTATCAGGTGTGATATTACCACCCAGGGTGATAACCACCCGGTGTGATATAACCACATAGTGTGATCTAACCACCTGGTGTGATATAACCATCTGGTGTGATATAACCATCCGGTGTGATATAACCACCTTATGTGATATAACCATGGGGTGTGATATAACCACGGGGTGTGATATAACAACCCGGTGTGAAATAACCATCCGGTGTGATATAACCATCTGGTGTGATATAACCATCCGGGTGTGATATAACCACGGGGTGTGATATAACAACCTGGTGTGATATAACCATCTGGTGTTATATAACCACCCGGTGAGATATGACCACCAATTGTAACCACCAGGTGTGATGTTACTGCTAGATGTGATGGTACTACTAGACGTGATGTAACCATTAGGTGCTATGTAACCATTAGAAGTTACGTAACCACCACCTGTGTTGTATCTGTTGCTGGTCATACGCTGGGTCCTGAACCTCCATCACTTTCTCTGCCTTCCCAACACCAGTCATACTGCCCTCTGGTGGTGGACGGAACTCCTGGTGATACTTCTCCTCTGACTGCATCGAGCCTGCCACAATCACGGAACAAGCTACTCAGCCAGGAATATAATGAGATGTCACTTAGCAATAAGTGATATCAGATGAAAACCAAAACAAAGCTTTATATAAACCTACACGTTCGACCAGCAGATCGTTTTAGGCATAGGTCATGAGGAAGGTCAAATAGGATGACCACATTGATGCCGCTGGCCGGCTCACTAGGAGTGGCCACTGGTCTAGGGTCAGGAGCCAGTACAGATTTCTTGCTCTTTGATGACTTAAGGCCGAGTTTGGAAGGCTCACGACTGGGAGCATCAAAACCACTAGGGACTTCTCAAGCAGTTTGGCCTGGGCATATGTGGCTGGGAAGCTATCCAGCACCCAACCAGTGCTCTCTGGTAAACGTCTGTACAGAGGGAACCATCAACATTAGTTAGAGAGGGCTTCGGGTATCATCCAGCATCAATGATGGAAATGGAAGAGAAGTATGATACAGCTCTAGAAAAGAATATTAACACAGAATGTCTTTGCCTTTACCAAGTCGGATTTGGAATATGGATTTTTTGCACATTTTGCAAGTCAAACAGACCAGCTTTATGTTGGGACCATTGTCTATACCAATCAAAAACACAAAGTTCTCAGGATTCGGGCCCCATTTCAACAGATATCACTGTACTGAATAAAATGGTGATGTGATTTTTTGGTCAGGTAACATCAATCAAGCACACCTGATGGCCTCTACAAGGATGTCAACAGCCAGAGCATCATCAATCCCCTTGCCTCGCTTCAGCACCTTCATCGCTTTCATGCCTAGCTTGGCTCTTGGTGTAGGCTGTGGGGACAAAAGTTACCGTGTCAAGCATGGTAAGGCAAGTTGTTGGCTCACAAGTCATAATGCCTTAAACAAGCTATGAAATTAGCTTCAGTAGAAGAATACAAAGCTCAAGGTCATATGTTTGATGAAACAATGGTACAATGTTCACGACCAATTAAAAGGCCAAAAATTAGTTATTCATTATTCTATAAGCAGAAAGGTTCGTGTAATTTGTCACCCATTTTATGAATTATTAGCACTGTGATTCAATGTACTCTATAATCAACTGTGTAATCAAAGTATTCTATCTGGCAATATATGCATGAAATCTCAACAATCGTGACTAGAATGCATAGTGAAACGTTAGAAGTTCTGGGAGTACCATTCAATGCTGAGAAAAGTAATGTACAAATGCATGCATAGAATGTTAGGCCTACTTATGGCATCTTATGCCAGGACTATTCTATTCTTATACAGCTTAAAGAGGTACTTACTGAACCTTATACAACTAGAGCATTCATGCTGGGCACTACAGATATCATATAGATGGACTCGTTTTTGTCAATTTGATTGGTAGATAAAAGGTGAATGATTAAAGTGACAATGTCACTGCGACATTGCACTGATATAATCAGAACAAAGTGAAGGGACTGGGCAAAATTGCATTCATCTGATGAATGCCCTACAACCAGGGACCATGATCAACTCTCCCAAGATAGCACAAATACTCAATTCAATTATCAGTGACTTGGATGTGGTAAGAGACTGCCTTCATGGACTGAATCATAAATCATACAGTATATACGAGATCTTGTTACCATATTTTATGCAGTCATTCGGGAAGTGCTACTAATGAAAAATGATGCCATGCCAAAAGAGTATCAATGCACAAGAAAAAAACATTACCAGACTCTCTTCCTCAGGGAAAGACTTTGGTTGTAACCTGGTAAACTATCAACAATCTTTGTCTCAACAATATGACTTGTAAGGTGGGACGGAATCGGGGGGTAGAGGGGGATATCTATCTTTCAAATGATGAAGTTATCACTATCACTTAATAATGTAGATGTTTTGAATAAGAACCAAATATATAAGTCAAAATAGATAAATATACAATTTAGAACAGCATTAACAGTGAATGCAATGTGTAATTTTACACAAGTCCCAGGGACCTGACAGGACCAATAAGATACAGAATAAACAGGCATCACTAATCTAACCAAAAGCAGTAAACATGAAACAATGAAAAAAGACAGCACAAGTGCTATATACTACAAGCTTGATGCAAAGAATATGTTCTTAAAGTGATCAGCAGTGACCCAAGTCAACTCAGGCACCTGCTCTAGTTCACCTTGTCCATGACCTCAACACACCCTGCTCTTTGGAATACTCAAATCTATGCATTTCAAATTTTGTAAAGGACATAAGATTATGAAAACTTTTCACCAAATCTGTGTTTGACATAAATGTTTTCATTAAAACAATTTGGTTCTGTCATAAGAATACCAAAACAGGTTCATATTTCAGTTATATGAATAATGAAATATGAAGCTATGAATCTGGCAGGGTGCATGTAGAAGTACCTGCGGTTTAGGTGGCCCCTTAGACTTGGAGTAGCGCTTATCAGTTCTACGCATAGCTTGTGAACTAGGAGGGGCCTTAACAGTTACATTGTCAGTTGCCGGAGTCGCCGGAACCTCCGTCTCCTCATTCTCTACCACTGGTTTCTCTGGATCAGCTGTCAACATCACAAATTCACAAATACAACATAACCAAACATTTAATAGCACTGCCAATTGATTTGTTTGCTTGTTTGTTGTAGGGCCTACATTTTTCCATTCCATCATCGGGCTTGGTCACTGCAGTGATGGTGGTCCCAGCAGAGGAAAGTCTCGCCTCAGTAGATTTGGGGTCTGCTGCCACCTCTGATTGTTTGGCTGAACCTTGTTTGCTTCTTCCACCTGGTAAACCAAGTCATGGCACTAAGTTAATAGTACAGCAGGTGGCATTCTTAGTCCCAATAGTTCACCCAAGAGGAGTTTGAGGAGTGCTCTGAATGAAATCTGGCCTGTTTAGGCTACTTATGCTGGAAGTATTATGAACAACATGGTAAGTCAATCCACAGTCCATACCTGATGATTCATTATCATTTGTGTTAGCAGCTTCAGCAGTGGAAGGCATTGTGAGCTCATTATCCTCACCAGGTGTCACTGTCACATCAACCTCCTCCTCCTCTGGCTACACATTGAACATCACATGATCATGAACACCTCCTCTCACATAACATTTCATCAAGAGGGGAGGAAGGTCACTGAACCTATTCCACAAACTGAAGCATGTTAACTGTAGCAACATGACTTAGTAGTGCCATACATACACATCGTTATCTACATTAGGCTATAACAAACATGCTTGCAACATCTAAAAACCCAATACCTCAATTTCAAGGACCTCTCCATTTTTGTGCGCCTCCACGGCCTGTGCTACGAGGTCGTCTACATTGAGTATCTGCAGCCGATGATCTGCAACAGGAAAGCACATGCATACATTCCCACAATCTGCTCACATTTAATGATAGGGTATACCTCATTAATTACAGTTGAACTGACAACAGAACACAACATCAAAGACCACTCACATTCTGCTAATCTCCTGCAGACAGAAGATTTGCCAGCAAATGTTTTTCCCAGAACACAAGCCTTGATGGGGAACGGAGGGAACTCTGGCGCCACAGGAGGGGGCTAACACCACAATACAACACATGCATTAAGGTGGTGGGGCCTGACCAGGCATATCCAATGCCCAAATGACATAACAAAGGCAAGCATCTTCATCTGTTAACTTCCCTAAAGCTTGCTATTGGTGGAAATAGTGAAATGGTGTTGTAGACAGGTACAGGGAAACAATCAAGACCTTGTTAATATAAAAAAAGATTATGGAATTGTAATTGACATGCATATATTTACCTTAGCTTACTGACAACATTTTTGATATTGGTAACTCACAGTCGGGGGGTGGACAATGTTGAAGAGACGCTGCACTATGTGACCCACAATAGGGTTGCTTTTGGGTGGACCCTTAAGATCACTGGTTTCAGGAACCTGCCATTCACCAATCATGTTCTGCACAGCCAGGAAAACAAATAGATCACCACTAAAAGTACAGAGAGTGGCAACAATACTTGCCCACCAATTACAAAATACACATTCTTTATCAGGTATTGTTTCTGTGTCAATTTGATCTTTATTTGTTGTACACTTTTTAGATTGCTCATTTTAGTTCCACTGACCCTATATTCCTCAAAATCGCCTTCATCAAGCAGTTGTTGGCGTTCCTCTTCTAGAATCTGTTCTGGCGTGGGCTCGGAACATGCAGAGGTTTGGTCTGCTTTAATCTCATACAATGGCTGCCCAGACACAAACATGCTGGTCCAATCCCTCATCAATTTAGCGGGGACCAGTCTAGAAAAGAAAAGTCAAACAATTTAATGTCACACCTTACAAAATGATTCTGTGTTGTGTGATTGGCACAAATTCTACATCATTGCAGGGACATGGATATCAATGTCATTGACATAGCCAAATCCACTTTTCCCAATGCAATATCACATAAATGGATTAAAGGGAAAGTGTACAGAAAGCAAAAGAATATTGCAAGTGACTACGGATGGTGCTCACTTGTTAGTGAGTTCCCGGTACTCTGCCACCTTGGTGCTATAGTCCACGATACCAGACAGGATATCCGCACTCATCTCATAGTGCTTGGCATAGCGAGCCTCGGCACGTTCAGCCATGATCTGCTCATGTAATTCCCGATCCTTTTTAGTTTGCTCAGCATACTCCACCTTAGCCAATCTTGCCATTTCCTACAACAAAGACAATATCATTGAGACACTTTCCCCATGAGAAGTATTCAAAGTTATTGTTATTGCCGATGCGTTATATCTCATACGGCTTCACGGTTGAGGGCCTCTTCGAACTCCTTCAGTCTACGAGCTTGATTTTCTTTTTCTCTTGACATACGGTTACTCCTGATGACTTCCTTCTCATGCCTAGCATGGAGGAGCTGAACGGCAATCCGCCTCTCTTGTTGGGATTGTCTCATCAGACGTCCGACTAGAATCTCCTCTCGTCTGGCTTCCTGCAAACAACACACTCAGCATTTACGACGGGAAGTTTTTAGGAAACGATCAGTGACTTGTTTTAAGCTTGAGACAATGAGGATCATATTTTTGATAACAGTACCATGAACCTGAATTGAAAATGAGTAATACTGCCCTCATTGAAGAGGTACTAGGTATAAAGATGTTGTTACCTCCTGGGCTTCATGGGCCTTGAGCTGATCAACAAGGACCTTTCTCCGTCGCTTCTCTCTCTCCTCTCTGGCTGTTGCATCCTCATTCAGACGGTTACGGATACGGTTGACGTAGTCATCATTAGACGAGGGTTTGATAAGGTCAAGGGGATCCGATGGCAAAGCAGCCACCTCAGCTCCAGCAGCAGACTCTTGTTCATCAACATCACTGTTACCAGGATGCAAATCAGATGATGTTATTACAGTTTTATAAAGGTAGGGTAGGCTGTGAGCAATAAGGAAGTGTGTGTGTGTGAGGGGATAGAAGCTTGCTAGCTGGTTAATGATATATATGTGAGCCATCACAAGTGTAGTTCACATAGCGATATTTACCCAATAGACTTGGATGGTGGCAGGGTCCTACGCAATTTTTCATCAAATGCTTCAATGTCAGTTCTCATACACTGCCAAGCATAAAATACATCATTTAGTGATAGTGCCATTTCTGAATCATTTCTCATTTTGATTGTAAAATAACACAAAATGAAGTTTTGCTGCTTGTGGGACATAAATTGCAAACTGGATGTAACTTGGGCTATATTTAGGAGGAGGGCAGCAGAAGTAAACAAGAGACCTCAGCCTCTTGGTGTTTCCTCTGTGCTCTCCTCTCAGCGATAGCTGCTGCTGTACGGTTTGGGGGTGGCTTGGGAATGTGGACGGTGGCTGCTCTGTAGTAGCAAACGCAGGATACATTATACCATGCAGTACAAAAAACTAATCTCATGTGCTTACCAGATGAATGTATGTTGGAACATTAGTCACGTATAGATAAGGTATCATTTCTATTACTATGCAAAGTGAGATATCAACCACATCTGCTGCTCTATGCTTGATTGTGAAATCGCAAAACAGCAGTGCTAAACTCTGCATGCATCAAAGACTAATTGATGTGCATGCAAAACTCGGTAACAATGCATACATTAATTTGACAATTCTATATTTGAAAATAAACTCAATCCGATATCAAAATTATCATATCAATTGCAAGTCCATTTGAAAATTCATACTCTAGTGAACAAATGGACTATTTGTATCGTGTGGAAAAGTAAAACTGATCATATATCTTAATTTGTAGATGGAGATAATGCATGTATCACATATAATTTCAGTAAATAGAATTACACATTTCTATGAATTGTGTGCAAGACTATTATTTCTACAAGTATGATATGCAAATAGTTGTTCTAACTATAAAACAAGCATTGGGGCGTGAGACGAGTAAAAGAATCTCATCTACATCACTCTTACGACCTTGCCTTTTGCGAAACGTGACTCGACCGGCATCGGCCATAATTTTTTTCTCACATTCACGACCCTGTTCATATTCAGCACTGCCGTGGGAAATGCAGGCAACAAAGGTTTCAAGTTATGTAACATTAGGAATCAATGAAAAGTGAACATGATTACAAAAGCATATCAACAAACAATTTCTAGTTAGGTACAAACAAGCAGAGTGACAAAAGCTGTGCAAATAGGAAAGGAAAGTGCAGATATATTTACAAACACAGAATCATTATAAACATAAATATATGAGTGAACAGCAACAACAAAACAAATTTTAGTAATGATGATCAATTTGTACAATCAGCATTTGTTAATATAACTAAACACTAAAAGAATCATTGCCCAACAAGACAAAAGCTGCAAAGCAGAGGGAAGCATTATGAGAAGCTGTCAAAAAAAATGCATTGCAAATTCTAGATGAGAAAATCAAACCTACTTTATTCTGGCTAGCATTTCTGATTTACGAGCGTGGTTGTCGCGGTAATTATTGAGAAGCTCCTGGCGTTTCTCCTGAAGCATTTGTTCATGTCTCTCTTGCTCAAGGAAGCGTTCTCTAAAGGCAGTGCTCTCTAGAGCTGTCTGGTGTTCATGAAAGCGGGACACCAGAGCATCCAGGTTCAAGTCGGTCTGCCTTGGTGTCATGTGCTTTAATCTCTGAAAGACATACAAATTCATGTCTGCTATATTCAATTGAACAATCAATTCCTTCAATCTTTTAAATACTGTAATGGTCTAGATCTGAAATGACAAAGCCAACTAGTAAAAACTCACCTCCTTGTACATGAGACTTTCTACAGCTTCTAATTTAACAGGGGCAGCAGGTCGCATAGTTTCCATGGCTACACCAGTGAGATTGTTCTTTTCCTTCTTTTTGATGGCAATAAATACTTGATACATAAGACGTGTGGCAATACCCTGCTTTTCTGTCATGATATCCCTGGCAATATTCGTATCATAAGGCACAGCCAGTAGATGCAAGACTGGCTCAATGCGCGTGAAATTATTGAGTTTGGAGTCGGATGTCCTGAAAATCCCGGTAGTACAGTTTTTCATTGTTGATGCAAGAAAACGCAACACTTGTTGAAAAACTTATTTCAAATAATATCAATAACTCACCGACTCTGTGAAAACTGATCAAAATCATCTTGGAGCTGATATTTGTTCAAAACTTCACCAATAAGGTACCCATTACTGAACTCACGAGCAAAGTTTGTTGGCTCTGGAAAGCAATTCAAAACAAAGTCACAACAATACAAAGTTGAAATGACCTCCTAGATCACATGCATAGGACAAGTATATGTCATTATTCAGAATCTGTAACAGCTGCTATTTTAGTAACAGACCTACATTCTACAACATAATATAAATACAAAACAAAGCAAACAAGATATAACTACAGTACCTTGAGTAATATTCAAATAAATCATATGTCTGAACATGGTTAAACAATACCTACATGGATACAGTGACACATCTCAAATAAGCCAACAACATCATTGCTCAAGAGTCTTGTATTCCAAATGTGTTCCTTAGTCTCACTGATATAAGATTATATAGGGCAATGCATTTTAGCAGCACCTCATTTGTGTATAATTATGGTGAACTTTACATTAACATATCAACATTTCAGTTCTCAAAGAAGAACTCTTATCAAAACCAACACTGTTTTGTCCTCTTCTACAACAACAATGTTATCATCCCCTTGGTTATGCAAATTTGGTATATTTCAGTAAAAAATGAAATAGTCAAATACATGTGACGTCATGTGGAACATAAACTCATAAATATCATCACTTTGATATGCAGCCCAGATTGCTAACCAGGTTCTTATATCCAGGATTTGAAAACTGCCCGTCCACCAGTCCATCCAGTTATGACCTGGATCATTGATTATCATCATGTCTTGCTCTCAGACAGAACAATTCATTGATAACTTGATCATTCTTTGATGAAAATGTAAAGTGAAAGAACACCGGTGAAATTGTTCACTCAATGAGCATAAGACTTACCCTTCCATACAAACTGTACCTACTGGGCAATATACACCGTTTTCACTCAGATTTATTGACCTGCGACTGATTCCGAGGGAGTGGCGAGTTAGGACCACTGTGTGGTTAGGCCATATAGCTCATACACCAATAGGCAAGGCAACTCGCCCCTGGTGTTTTGATGATCTGATGCCACCTTAGGGGCGAGGGTCCATATGGCAGAATCTTGAGCGTTATAAGCAAATTTGCTCCTTCTCGCAATGCTGACAAGGGACAGTTTAAAAAACATAGATTTTCATATCCATAAATGTCTTACCATCAATCTAACCTAGAGTCCAACAACAGTCATACTCCTTAATCAACAGAATCAACGAAATCCAACTCAATTTTAGAATTGTTGTCCAACACGGCTGCCGCGCGAATCGAAAACATGTACAAGAATTAACGCAATTATGTTGCATTGTGGGAGTCGGCCATGTTGAGTTATTGAAAGTTTCATGATGTGGGTATTTTAGTGCTCAAACAGAACAATTAGACAAAACTGTAGTAATAGAAACAGTCCTCGTGTCATTTTGTGATAAAATCTTGCATTTTGTCACAAATTTTTTTTCTTGGAGGGCTTTGGTATGTTTTTAGCGAGTTCATCTGTTGTTTTGACTTCGGACACCGAAATATCACTGGTGGCGCTTTGCCTCTACAGCTCGGATGTGAGAATTGAAAGTAGTAAATAGCGCGGAGCTGTCAGAGGTGGAGTTTCTTTGCCTAATACACCAAGTGCCCCCAGTATATATAATGGACCCGATGCAGCCAGTGAACCGTCACGTCTCCGAGTGTGGAGTGAAGTTGGTCAGGGCACAGTTGACTAGGCCCCTAGTTATCTAATTGGGGTCAAGTTGGCTGGTTGAAACGGGACCTAGACCTAGGCTAGGGATCGAGATGTGGCTATCGACAGACCTGATACCAGTTGTACGGTTGTACATTCAACAATAAAGGGTGGTATCGTCGTCTTTAGCATTTAACGCATAGACAATGGTCAGTTATGGAAATAGTTGAGGGAAATTACCCAGTTATTAATGAAACCGTACAGACTTTAGTCTGTACATTATTGGAAATATTGGTCATTAAGTTATTGGATTAAGTTAACGTCAATCAATTGGTCTTGGACAAATATTTGTAAAAGGTCCACTCACCAACTTTACGAGAAACTTTCACCTCCTTCTCTAACCACTCACAAAGTATATCAGTCATTTTGTTCTAAATAATTTGTACTGAGGGCCCAGTTGTATTAATCAAAATCGAGGCACAAAAACCCTGATGCCAGAGGCCACCATTTTTAAACAATAATCCGGCAGCTATGGAAACAGCACCATCCGATCTTGTTATAAGCACTTACAGGTTTTAACATTATGACATAAATCCTTGATAATTTTAGGTTGTTATCATAATGTGATTACTTGGGCGATACAGGGTGAGATATTGCGGATCATTAAAAAAACATGGGTAGCATTTCGTATATACAATCTGAAGCTGATACGGAGAGTTTTGTGTGAGTTTGTTATGTTCCGGTCCACTTCGGAGTGCAAATTTAAGTGGTCTCCATTATAATTAAGCGAAACTACCACAAATCAGTCCCGAGGCTGAGTCTCTCAGTCATCATTGATCGAGGATTAAACATCACCATGGATATCTTAAATGAATGGTGATGTTTTCAAAGGAATATTATGAAGAATGTGTGGTTACTCTATTAAGAACTACCCCACTATAAACTCCACACTTGTTAAACTTATCGCAAATACACATGTTTATCAAATGGATATGTTGTACACAAAAATATTTCTTGCATTATGATACATCAACCAAGACAAGGCAGCGTATCAACATGATGTCATAAGAGGTGAGGTGTGTGTGTGTGTGGGCGTATGTATGTGCATGTGCCTGTGTGTGTATGTGCGTGTGTGTGCGCGCGTGCGTGTGTGTGTATGTTTGTGTGTGTGTGTGTGTGTGTGTGTGTGTGTGTGTGTGTGTGTGTGTGTGTGTGTGTGTGTGTGTGTGTGTGTGTGTGTGTGTGTGTGTGTGTGTGTGTCTGTGTGTCTGTGTGTCTGTGTGTGTGTGTGAATGTATTACAGATGACGGCTTAGACAGGATATATTCTGTTTGTGTATCATAAACCAAAACTGAAGACAAAATACCTTTTTTTCTTGGTCAGCCACATTCCTAACACAACTTGTAGGGCCGATCAAACAAGCACCGTGATTCGTTTTCAAAACATTTTGACAAGTTGCCATTAGGACATTAATGGAGTATTTGTGACTTATTGTCGACCATTGTGATCTTTTTGGTCAGGTGACTGGAGATGCATTTAACATTAATACCGTGTTGTATTGATATGCTATACCAAACAAGTTTGCTTGAATTCCGAAGACCTTGAACTCTGATCTGTGACCTTCACATTAACTGTCAAAACAAGCTGTCACCGGCGCCTTGCTGAGCTGATGAGACCAGGCATCATCGGTCGGGGAAAATGGCTTTGCAAAAAATCACTATTGCCTCTAAGGTTTTCGATGGACAAAAACCTGGTACAAGTGGCTTGAGAAAAGCTACCAAAGTCTTCCTGCAGGAGCATTACACGGAAAACTTCGCACAATGTACCCTGTCTGCGATGGGTGACAAGCTTCGAGGGTGCACGTTGGCACTGGGTGGAGATGGGAGATACTATGGAAAGGAAGCATCAGTCAAGATCATTAAAATGTGTGCTGGAAACGGGGTAAGCGTAATATCATTGGTTGACATGTATTTGGCCCTGAAAGTAATACGGCGCCGCCACTGTAGTGTACAGGTCTAGGAGTCTTGGAGTCTAGCTGCGAGTTTAGGACCACTGTCGAGTTGGTGACCTATTGCCGTATTGGTCGTAAACTTTGCACGTGACAGTGTCTCGTGTCTGTCTGCCACTCTGTGAGTTGTCATGTGAGTTGGTTGTTCTGCACGTTTGATTTATTGAGCTTTCTACTCGTGTACTACTGTCTAGTAGTAGTACAGATCATCCACTGTGTGAGTGTGTCATCTAAGCAGACAGGGAATCAATTCGTTATTGTTAATCCAGCATTGGATTCAAACTGCAATGTTTCTCACTTTTCCAAGTAGACACCAAAACATCATCACTGTACATGGCAGTTATACTTAAGTCGACCCAAAACTACTGTACATAGCTTTATCGAACACCAGAACACAAGTCTTGTTCAGCCCTAGCACTACAGGAGGTCTAAGTTATAATGAAATGATACGTCCACACAGGGCTAGTCTACTCCCTCATATTGCCAATTACCTCCACTGATCGAATACATTAATATCCATTAATATGGTATCAATAGAGTTTAGGTATCAATGATTTTAGGTATCAATGATTTTAAAGAGCTATTGATTATCATACCATTATTTTGACGCCAAATACTTTACTGGACTGCTGCTATGTACAATCTCATGCTGTGGGTAGTGTAAGGAAGCTGCTGTTAGTATATCACCACAACTTTGTCAGTACAAGAAGCACCTCACAAAAAGACACAAATGAGGAATATCTGGTACATTTAGGTGGCATATTTGTTAATTTAGGTTGTGGAATGTTATAAATGCACTTTCAAACATGTCTTTACGTATGACCACTGAATACAATGAAAAATTTATAAACGTTATGATCGTGTCTTGTCATAACGTATATTTGTAAAAAGCAGCAGAGCTCTGAGGCCTATTACCTGGTGTGTCAATCAATTAGTTGTAGAGGTTCCCATACTGAAATTGTGGGATGACCAGTTTGTTAGACTTTGTGGATGGGGAAGTGAGGCTTCACCATCAAGCTGAAGAAGACAGTCCAGACGCTGTTTGGCAAGTTGCTGGTTTTCAATTTCTGGAACAAATGTGTCTTCAGGATAATACAATTTTTAAAAATAAATACATTGACCACAACAAAAATCAAGGGCAAGAGCAATACCAAATGTGACACAATATCCCAATTATTTGATTAATTTGGATAAATCACCACCCAAGATTACAAAATGTTGATTAGCAATTGATTTCATAACCGAATTAATCATACGCATATTTTAATATTACCAAATTAAATTAATACAAATAACATTGGGTCTAAGAAAAACACAAAATAGAAGATACATATCTGTATGTTAACTCCATACCTGTGGGGTTTTTGGGAAGGTTGAGTTTCCAAGCCCAAAAGGCCAAAGTCGCAAGCTCCTGCTTTGATTCTTCAACTTTCAGTCGTATTTCTCCCAAATAATGCACAATATATGAACTAAATGAGGCTCTAGTACTTTCTGTCATCTCTGAACTACATCGCATGGCATTTTCGGGTGATATATCGCAATTGGCGAGCTGAATCTCACGAAACGCAAAAACGTTCCGCCGGGAAGAAGCCATTACACACCAATGTTTTGATTTTGTAGACCACCGATTTCCGGTGGGCCTTCGGCACCAGGTGTCATGGCCGACAAGTCGCATACTGGGTATGTTAGAGCAAGTTACTGTTAAAACTCTCTTACTTTCAGAATAAAACCATTTCCAATCCAATCTGGCCATGGTTCCTGAGTTGCAATCCTTTGCATGAAGTGCAGAGGCCATCAGAGGTTGCAAAGGGAACTCACCAAGCTCATCTGCTTTTTCGTATAATTTACGTACTGTGGATCAATCACAATGTTACACCTGCTATAATCACTGAGCAAAATTCCACATGGGCCGCCTTTAAAGAAATAGGTTCTTTATGCTAGCATAATGGGTAAAATAAGACGATTTATCTGAACTAATCGTTGACATTGATGATTTGTGTACAGGTTTCCAAAGTGATTGTTGGTCAGGGTGGTGTAATGTCCACTCCAGCATTGTCATGTGTCATCAGGAAGTATCATACTGACGGAGGTATCATTTTGACAGCTTCCCACAACCCTGGGGGAGAAAATGCTGATTTTGGAATCAAATTCAACATTTCAAATGGAGGTGCAGTGTTGTTTGTTTATTCTCTTGGGTTGACAAATAAATTGTATTGCTCCACGTCTGGTTTTGAAGAAGGGGAACGGTTGTTCAATATCATATTTCTTAACTGTTGATTCAGGACCTGCTCCTGCCAGTGTGACGGATGAGATCTACCGTCTCACCCAAAACATTACTGAATACTTCACTGTGCCTGGCCTCGAGCCTGATATAGACACCATCGGCACACAGGAGTTCACTGTGGATGGCTCCAAGTTCACCCTTCAAGTGGTAGATACCGTACAAGACTACCTGGAATACATGAAAGAAATCTTTGATTTTGGTGCAATAAAAGCTCTGCTTCTCGGAACCGATGGTCAAAATCGGCTGGAAGTTCTAATGAACAGTCTGCATGGAGGTAAACTTAACTCATGCACATAGATACAATGACATGCATTGTTGGTTGATTTTTTCCAGATTTTCCCACAGTTAATGTCAAAAAAAGGGGATTGTAGGGAGGTTGGGTGATGGTGTCATGCTCAACTGTAGATACTCTGCCCCTGATGCTGCAGTGCTGGCCTGTTAGATCTGTACATGGCATAGATAATGCTCAGCAGCAGCACTCAGATGACTGATTTTTGGATGCAAGAACAGTGATATGTAATTATATATACTGGAAACCATGGAATATATATCACCAATCAACCATACAGTAACTCTCTCTACATGATGTAAATGTACTAATTCTTACTATGCTTTGAAGTATATTGTAGTTGTGTAATAATGATTGTGTACTAGTCAGCACGTTTGTAATTCATCTTAGGTTCTGGATCTAACACGTCTACTGATAAACAAGAATAAAAGGTAATAGTTGCTGATAAAGGCCAAACACAAGTTCTATATTTTTTTGATCAAACAGCTCATCAAGTGAATATAGCCATTGTTTCTGATTTAGGAAACCAATTTAGTACAGGCCTATTTTTCAAGGGAATGGAGACCAATGTTTCAATGCTTTGTTATTTTTTGTGTGTGTAGGTTTTGTTTAAATTCCCCAAGTCTATCCCTTCTCTTTACAGTACCAGAATTAGATGAATGACTATTTAGTCAACATTATTCCAAACAGAGTTTAAAAATAAACCCTTCAACAAATGACAATTAACTTGCTGATGTTAACCTTGGATATTTGTGCAGTAACCTAAACTTTGTCAACGAGTAGGAATATAGAACTTGGTGTTTTAGCCATATCAAGTCTCGTAAGTACCTTGCACACCAATCTAGATCACCTCAAAGTCACCTTGTCTGTTAAGAAGAGCACCAAGCCGTACACTACCATGCCTAGGCTTTGTATCTTATCAGTATGTCCCCGTCGAATAAAGCATATCTCAAGTCAGAGGTACAGTTATTATGAATGAATGGTACAATTATAGTGATATATAAACCTCATATTTGCCATATACTGGTTAGATATCTGATAGCCCCATGTGGTCATTCTGTCCCAGCCACTTCTATTATTCACTATTGCACTAGAGTATTTACTCCATAAACCTTTCTTTTTGCACAATTATTATTGGCAACTCTTTACCAAGAAAATGTTGTTGGTGCCCTGGTCTGAATTGTCGATGTTATGCAATGACAATTATGCTTAAACAAATTCTTTCAATTTTCAATATATCATGACCATGGGATAAATTATAGACGAACTCATTTTATAAATCACTTAACAAAAACCTGATTACAGATATTGATGTATAAGCTGTTACTTTAACCATTCATTTTGGTTTCATGCTAATTGTATTATTCTCATGGTAACATGTGAATCGATTGATCTACAGTTGTGGGTCCATATGTGAAGAAAATACTGGTGGAAGAATTGGGCATGCCGGCTGCTAATGCTGTTAATTGTGTCCCTCTTCCTGATTTTGGTGGGGGGCATCCTGACCCAAACCTCACTTACGCCTATGAACTTGTGAATGAGATGAAGAAAGGTGTACATGACTTGGGTGCAGCATTTGATGGTGATGGGGTAGGGCTTCAGAATGCTCACTAATACCACAGCATCATATACAGCTACTTATGTGTTCTGCAGTAGGTTCAAGTTGAATTATTGTATGGTTTTAATTGCAGGACAGAAATATGATCCTCGGTAAGAATGGATTCTTTGTGTCGCCATGTGACTCCCTTGCTGTGATCGCAGCCAACCTTGAAACGATTCCTTACTTTAAGAGGACTGGCATTAAGGGATTTGCTAGAAGTATGCCCACCAGTGGTGCCCTTGACAGGTAATTATGTTGGCACTATGTATGAAAAAAAGTGATATTTTTCTATGCATTACCTTTCATTGTGTTTGTCATCAATGTTTCACTTTTGATCTTCATTTTGTGATCTTGTCATATTCCATTTGATCAATTGCATTTTTGTCTCACTGTAGAGTTGCTGAAGACAAAGGTATGGAGATATTTGAGGTTCCTACTGGCTGGAAGTTCTTTGGTAATCTGATGGATGCAGGTCGTCTTTCTCTGTGTGGAGAGGAGAGCTTTGGTACTGGGTCAGATCATATCAGGTGAAAAGTTCAAACTTTGGTTACTCACTATAGCTTCAGAGTTTTTGGCACTCTACCTATTGTGAAGTGTCACTTCATTCATATATAATGTGCACTATACAAATGACATACTTGTCCCTTAAACCTGAGATATAAAACAAAGGTGTCTTTGAGATTGAAATAGATTACTGGGAGTGTTATTGAGGATGCATCCATGCATTATATGATTTTTATCCTCCTGGATGTTGGCAGGGAGAAGGATGGACTCTGGGCAGCTCTGGCATGGCTCTCTATTTTAGCGCACCGTAAACAAACTGTGGAACAAATACTCAAAGACCATTGGGGCAAATATGGCCGTAACTTTTTCACCAGGTTTCCTATATTTTACGTCACCTCTTCTTATTGCAGAAATTGTATTTCGAGAGGAATAATGCCTGTTGTGTGACACGGACTATATTGAGTTGGTTCATTGCTGATTTGATTCAGGTATGATTATGAGAATGTGGAGTCTGCTCCTGCTGAACAAATGCTTCAGAACCTGAACAGTCTGGTTGCTGAGCCTGCATTCATAGGCCAATCATTCTCCTACCAAGACAAGACTTTTACAGTGGCCAAGGCAGATAACTTTGAATACACAGATCCAATTGATGGCAGCATATCCAAAAACCAGGTGAATAAGACTGCTTTAGCTATCTTTTTTGGATGATTAATGTTGCATTAAGCAAAAGAGTTGTCTTAATTTAACGCCAGAGTAAAATATTGCGACAGTGCCTTAGTCTTAGCACTGCCCGTGCTTGGATGGTCACAGTTGGTGGTGTATATTTTAACATCTTGAATATGTATGCAGGGTATAAGAATAATCTTCAGTGACGGATCACGTCTGGTGTTCCGACTGAGTGGGACTGGCAGCGCAGGAGCCACTATCCGCATGTATGTGGATAGCTATGAGGCGGACCCCAGCAAGCACCTGCTAGATGCACAGGTGAGTGGTCACTCTAAGATGTCAAGCATGATGTAGTTACTTCGAGTAGGGATTTATATTACACTTGCCAAAAATGTAACTCTGAGTAACTTTGATCACTTCACTGTGGTATGTCCCTCATTGTGTTGTTGCAGGTCATGCTCAAACCTCTGGTAGAGATTGCTCTGGGAATCTCACAACTTCGCGAACTCACGGGCAGACTTGAGCCTACAGTAGTTACATAACTTCATGGTGGTTCATTAATTATTTGGCTTGGTGCACTGTATTCATCCATCATCCTCAGTGCCATGACCTCCCAAGTGCTTCGTGGGAATATTTTAGAAACACCCACATCTCATTCAGCAATTCCCCCTACTGATTGCAAGTGTGCTATCACTCATTATGAGTTGTAGTAATAACTATTATCATCGATGGAGCCATGTTAGATTTCTTCTAGAATATCATTGGTGGTTTCTTTATTTTATTTGTTGATTTATTCATTAATAAACACTGGACAGTTGATTTCAAGTTTGCATTTGTCTACCTGTGTTGCAAATATTACCCTTGTTTCTTGCAACACTACCTATGCATATGCAACATTACCCTGCTGTAACAGAGGTGTGGAAACCCATGCTGGTTTGCCAGTATCGTTTATTTCCAGGAAAGGCTTGAAAGTACTGATATGAACATAAGCTGACAAATATACATATGGTTCTTTCCAACTAAGTGTTTATCTGGTAGAGAGTGGTTTGGTGTGAAGGTATTGTTTAATCTGGATAAGTATATTGATATTTTCTTCAAGTTTTAAATCGATTTATTAAACCTGTGGGGTCGATGACACTTATCATAGCGTTGCTGCAGTAACTGGTGTCATAATGTTCGGCAAACTCATTTTCCACCATTCAAAAACGACAAGCTAGTCAAAAATCGATTTGTTACTTTCATGGAGATAACTGCTGGTACATTTGGTTAACGACTTAATCATCATTATGCACTCTGTGACTTAGTCAATACTAAATCGAAAATCAACACAACCCCTTCTTCATTTGAGATGTTGTCAATTGTCTATGCAAAAACACACAAGGTAAATTTCAGATCTTTTTATTTGGTTCCGAATCTTACAAATAGTGAGTGGCAAGTTCACATTTCAAATGCAATAAGATTGACCAAACACAAGTTCGATAGTAATAATACTTGGTAACATGTCAATTTCCAATTTCTTCGGTCAAAATACTGAAAAATTAAACACTGCTTAAAATCCACTCCTGTCGGCTACAACCTTTCCACAGTTTTGATTGGTCCCAGGCAAAAATGAAACCAAGATCAGCAAAATATGCAAATAACAAGTGCAACTTACATTACTTACATTATTTTAGTGGAAAAGTGCAACTGAACATCACTGCTGTACAAAATAGGTTCCAGTAAACTTCAAAAGCCAAAGTTCTAAACCATAACCGGTATTCAAATGAAATCTCAGCTGCCGACTAGACACTCTTTCATCCCTTCCTACCCCTCTGGATCAAAATGTTACCGTCAACAGTAATCGTAGACTATCGTGGAACCTGACACAACGACATCCACATCATCCGCAACATTTTATCGACCGACATAATTAGATGTTTTTCAGTGTTTTGCTCCTACAATGGAGTTGTATTATTGGATCTTTTACAACTCTAGCTTCCAATACAAGATCACATAACTATTCCTTGCACTGGTTAAAACATCGTATAAACACCTCCGATTTACACACACACAACACATTAAATAGAAGTACACGTTTGTACAACCACCTGAGATAAAACATGATATTGTCTCTGGTTATCAAGCATTCTTCCACTACTGCAACCTACTTAACACACACTCATTCAGATGTTCATCAGTATAAAACTAACTTATCAGGAAACACTGCTTGACATACATAGCCTTTGAAATGTCATTAAGTTTCCATCAGCTAGTCCCATCTCAATGGATTCTTAACTTCACACCTAAGCCAATTTCAAGAAGTTATGCTGGAAATAAAATTACTGACCATAGCTCAAGGTTTACATAAAATCCATGTCATCACAGAATATGCTACAGTAACAAAAATTGCTGTGCAGATAACTAGACATCTATTATAATCTTTGTCCTTCTTTGTCAATGAGTAAAACATCATTACAGAAATTACAAATGAACATATTAGATTTAGACAATTTGGGATACTTATAGCACAAACTATCAAAGGAATGTACTATGTGCTAAGCCACATTCATATGCTGCACTTCCAGGTATACCTTCGATTACTACCTTGGCTAACGGGACAGTAAATCTTTCACATTCACATTGGAAGACTAAATGACACGACTATCCGGCATATAGACAGAGGCAATATACCAGACCAAACCACAAATAAAAAAAATGATGATATGGCAATGCCACAGTTATCTGTCTGGACTTGCTTATACAAAGACATCATCAGATAGCAAGGCTATGTAGCTTAAATGTTTAATACATTGATAAAGAACATAATGCCCTTACAAACAAACAAAAGACCTCCGCTTAGCACCCTCATTCATACAAGAACATAGGCAATCCTATTCAAGAGCTCTATGAAATGCACCCGCTATGACCGCTCACACAAATCTCCAGAAAGAAACAGTTCATACATAGTATAGTACAGATGAGAAAAAGGGACTCCCTTACCATGTTAAAGTCCAATTAATACAAAATGTCTTGCCTCATTAGGTACACCTTAATAACATAAAAGGTTGCCGAGGTTCTGATAATCACAGAAATGGTGGAAGCTGTAACTTCAGTTCCAGCAAGGCACTACATGCACACTAGTTATTTACTGAGAACAAACTTCTTAAAACAGACTTAAAAGGAATATAAAACAGTCTTAGCACTATTCCAACAAATGAAACACCACACTCACTTGTGACAATTACAATATCTACTTCATAAATTGCATGTTCCATCCAAAACATACTGCAGCTATGCCTACAGTATTTTTATCAACAATTTAAGTTATCAAGGTAGTTTATCAACAGGCTAGGTTCTATGTCTGGTTAATCTTTGGCATGTTTTAACAAAACACTGTACATAATACAACAGTTGGATGAAATAAGCGTGTTTAACTGGCAACTTAAGCTCAAATCGCCATCAGTCTCCAAGCAACTTAGAATGTTGGCAACAAGCTGGTTTCCATATAAACCACGATCTCCGATCCATGTGATCTTCCCTCTCAATAAATTATAAAAATATAAAACTTGCTGATGTGGCTCACTGGCTTAATCAACAAACTCTGCAACAGTCCTCACCTCACCATCCATTCTTATTTGAAACACAAATATTTTCACGACAAAGTTTGCAACTGTCCTCTGGTTAGCTCCTTGTTCACAAGCATTCCATAGAAAAAAAACAGATCCTGTTTGCACCTAGAAGTCAATTGGTGCATCGACAGACAGTCTATGAGCATTTAGAAGATGGCAGAAAGCACTTTCGGTGGTGAGCGGCCATATTGTGGTTTCACAACTGCAGGTTGGTTTGGCTCATCATTCCCATTCTCATCACTAGCTCTGGCTTTCAGACGACGCTGAGCGAGTGAAGAACTCCCAGGGGGAGAGATTCCCATCCACAAAATGGGAGCTTCATCGTCGGAGTCCATCTGGAACATAGTATCATTTTCACTGGAGCTGGTGAGGAATGCCTGGTCAGAGTCTGATCCTTCACCATCTTCTTCCTCCTCCAGTCCACCAATGGTAAACGCAGCCCGTTCATAGTCTATTGACATATGCTGGCGGAGGATCAACCTGTTAAATGCATTGGCATTTTCAGCAAAGTTATCCAGCTCCTTAATGCTGTTGTTCCTGTAAAACACATTAACATAATACATTAATAAAAAGGTCAATAAGTAACTTAAGGGAAGATCACATAATTAAGTTAAGTATCAAGCAAGGAGAGCTATGGACATGTACCTTAGGAGAACTCTAGGTGTGGCCAGCTGCACTGTGGGAGATTCCATAGCCACCCAAGGATGATCCAGCACTTGTTGAGCACAGTACCTCTCCAGTGGATCTCTAACAATCAAATGACGAATTAGATCCTTGGCATCATCAGACATGCCATGCCAGTCCTCAGTTGGGAATATAAACTCCCCATCCTGAATGCACTCAAACAACTGTGTTTGACAGTCTGGGCAAGCCTCGCCTCTCTCCCATCCACATGCCCGCCCACACTGCCCATAGAATGGGGGGTATCCACACAGCAGTATATACACAATGATGCCAAGACTCCACAAGTCACAGCGCTTGTCATACGACCATGCCTGGTCTTGCCACACATCAACTACCTCTGGTGCCATGAACTCGGCTGATCCCACCTGAATACAGTCAGTAAATATCCCATCAAACCTCAGACACCTCACCTGTTAAATCTTGTACATTTAAATGTAGATTAACCAATTACTTCGTGAGCACTTACAGGTGTCTGAAGTTCAGGTGTGGTAATCACAGAGTCGGAATCGTCCTTGCTCAACACCACACCACTTCCAAGGTCGAAGTCACATATCTTGACCGGCACCAACTGTAAACAAGACATCAACAATGATAACCCATGAACTTGTAAGGATTAAGAAACAATTTCACTTTTAACAATATCGAAAATAACAAAATAAGGTTTAATGTTCAGTCAGGGTATTGACATACCTGTCCAGCCTTTACACAGAGTATGTTTTCTGGCTTGAGGTCCCGGTGGGCAATCCCCTTGTCATGAAGGAAGCGCAGTGCTCTGGCTATGTCCCTCACCACTAGACTGGCCTCCTGTTCCGTCAGGCTTCCCCGCCTCTCAATGGTCTCTAGAAGTGTACCACCCTCCATCTTCTCAAACACCATGTAAAACTGATCCTCTTCCTCAAAGAATTCCACCAGCTGCAAGATATTGTCCTGTCCTTTGCAGAGGTGGAAGATTTCTATCTCTTTCAAAACCTTGCTACGACTTTTACTGTGGCTCAGTTTGATCACCTGCATGACATACAGATTAATTACAACACTGCCCTACCAGACATTAAGCAATAAAGACAAGAACTGATGAAGTGGATCACACTTGAATGCTGAGTACACACCTTAACGGCCATTTCCCGATTGGTAATGATATTCCTGTAAGTCTTCACCGAGCCAAATGAACCCTGCCCAAGATCCTCTCCTGTTGGTAGGTAGAGCTCTTCAAACTTCTTCACCCCAGCATCAGCTGCTCTCCTCTTCTTCTTGCGTCTTCCATTAGACAGCTGACTGCTGCTGAGGTTGTTCTCATCCATGTCTTCCATCTTCATCTCTTCCAAGCTCTTCCTTACGTTTTCCAACAGCAATGTGGTTGGGCGTGGAATTGAGATACCAGGACCCCTGTATGGCATGTCAACACCCATCTGCACATAGACAGA
Source organism: Urechis unicinctus (assembly GCA_034190875.2). NCBI lineage: Eukaryota > Metazoa > Annelida > Polychaeta > Xenopneusta > Urechidae > Urechis > Urechis unicinctus. The sequence goes on along the minus strand of CM067350.1, from coordinate 54,286,198 downwards.
AGCACATGATTATTCACATCCAGCCAAGACATGAAAATCAATCAAATCAAATATCCACCACGCAACATTATAAGTATATGGTGCTGGGGTATGCAAGGTTCTTGCTCAGGCCAAGTCCTGTTGGTCCTGAACGCATCCCTACCAAAAACTTGTATCTGGCCATAAAGATTTCTTCCTAGCAGCAGCCAATAATAGCTTGCCTTGCAAAGTTGCAGAGGGTTTGTGCACAGTCAGCGCACAGTGAGAGAGGGCCAGAATTCGGGAGTAAATAATGCCACCAGCCAGCTGCCAACAGAGCACTGGTAAAGCGATACCATGCAGAAGTACCTAACCTTAATGCAGACAGCAGCCTAGTAGACTAGGAAATTGCATCAGCAGGTTGGGCAACGCAAATTCATGGATGGAATGACAAATATTGCTCACCCAGCAGTTCTTTAATTTAGCTGACCTAGTCTTTCTACTTGACCAGTAAGCAGATGCTTAACTAAAAGCGCCTTCCCGCCCTCCTTTCCTTCCTCACGACTGTTCAACTTTCCTTCGCACACGCGTATATCAAGGAAGTGAGCGTGTGCGAATGAACTTGGGGGTGTAAACAGCATCCCAAGGTCTTTCAGGGCCAGGGACAACCTTCCAGACTAGGTCATTTGGTAAACACGATACCTATCAAAATGCACTGACTGACTGAAGTCACGTAGGGCGGGCTTTCCCAGCTTGTTGATGTAAGCAGAAGTAGGTCATCGTACAGTCGCCCAAATAGGCGCCTAGAAAACAAAGCCGCGCGATGCTACGGCCTACAATGAAGTCCTTCCTACCGGAGCAGCTACACTAGACATCACCCGATAACCTGTCCAGGTCCAAGATTTCCCGAGAGCGCACCTCTATCGCCCGTGGGCTCGGTCACAACAATAACATGGTCGCTGAGAATCGATCAATAATGGAGAGCGCTAATGCAAATACTGTTTTTCACAAAGACAACGCAATTACTTACGATTTTCGTTCGCCTTTCCAACGCCTGATGATGAAGAGAACGTTTCCCTACAACCACCTTTCCCAATCTTAGGGCGTTCCTCCCTGCTATCTCACTGACCACAGCTTTCACATATCACACTCCACCTTCCTCGACAGACTAGCTCGAATGACAAAGGTGGTCGCTTTCGTCAGCTTAAAATACCACATGACCGAGTTCCACGTAAGCGCTGACTGAATATTCAGTCACACTCATCTGCGTTCTGATTGGCCCGACCGGCTTATTTAAATATTCATGAGCGAATCACGCCAACGGCACTGTGTGCCAAATTGAATATTAAGTAGCTCCCCGCGTCGCGTCGGTTCGCACTTGCGCAGTGTCACATGCCACGCCACCAGTAACAACAAGTCATGTGTATTTAGAGCATGTCAAAATCATAACATGGAACGATCGCGAATAACTGACGCAACGACGAAAGTCAGCGGGTGTAAACCCAGATGACGGCATGAGTGATGTACTACCGGAAACGTTTACATCAGCTCATTCACAATTCGTATGGAACATACGAGAAGTTTCTCAATCGACTCCACCATGAATGGTGCGTCGAAGGGGAGTGGGGAGGCAGAACCTCCGAAGTAGATAAATACGTTTTGAACTCTCCAATTAACTGGCTATGGTCAAGTAAAACCTTTAAAAAGCTTCACACTGTACTAGCAAAAGACGTCAATTGACATAATTCTGATAATAGCGATCCATACCAGTTGCAATATTGGGGAAGTCTCCAAACAAAGCGGCTTGCACACAACTTCACAAGATAATGTGTCAGTGCCCAGCTGTCCGTAGTGTGGAATTTTGTCTCAGAGATTTGTTGTACCAGAGTTGCCCGGTTTCCACTATATATTAGCCCAACGACCAACACAGACAGTATTTAGCATGTTAAGATGTGAAAGCAGCTTAATTCGATAGAGCTACACAATAAATGCGCAGCTCATTGCACTTGATCAGTCTGCGTGCGTTAGTACAAATAGTTTTCACTCGGATCAGAAGCTCTTAATGCTTGACGCGAGTATTCTACAGACCAAAACATCTTTCGTAAACATCTAACTTAAAGTTAACGAAATGCACGAATTTCGCAATCATTAAAATCCAGAATATATTCAAATGTTGATTGATTATCATTTTTACACATATCGGCTGAAATATATTGCGATAGTTTCGCAAGCAATATATAAGGATGTTTATAACGGGTAAATTTTGTCAGTCGTTTAATGTTACGCATATCCAATACGGCGACAGTTTTGTCTGATATTCACTGGGTATCACGATAAAGCTGGACAATACTGACCAGCAGAGCTCGACTTCAACACCCTAAGATCAGCATAACAAAAGAAATGAAACGATAACAGCAAATATGGAGTTATATCACTCCATGAAGGAACAAACCAACTGATTGTTGTCCTTCGAATCGGTCTATTTCGACCAATTATGACAAAATGAAATTGACATCGTCATTTTGCTGATTTCAGTCAGCTTATTGTTCTTGCAAGATGATAGACCTTTCAATTCCAAATAATTGCAACTTCAATCCAGGGACGCAGGGCACAACAGCACGCGTGGCCTGACAGGTGTTGATCCTTATCAGGATATCTCTGTTACGTCGATACCAGGCCCGTTTGTTGTCAGCTTGATACAACATTTCACAACAAAGGCTGATCGATCAAAGCAATACCTAGTAATGGGGGCGACTTATTTTTTTAAAAGCTTTGGTACCGACAACAAGACACTATACACCAACGGTGGTTTATCCTCCAGGCGCCATAATAATATTCCGATTTTCACCTCACCATCTCGCATGAACAGAAAAAGGGTTACCCCGGTACCTTTTTCATGCAAAAGAAATCCCTATCGAAAGCACTGAGTCACGATTTTATTATTTAAGAACATTTCCCATACCATTGCCCAGGTTGTCAATTGTGACAAGACAATGACAACAACAACAGTTCATCAGATGTGCGCGAAGATCGAGAAACAGACGATCGTTCACAACGGAATCGAGCTGCCCCAAACGGATTGCCTCACATTTACATATTATGCTCAGCTGATCGTAAGACATGCATTCTTCACGAAATACAGCCCAATGGTATTTGAAATCCATAATAGGAAGTTTCAGTCTAGAGTTCTTTCATGTTACTTCTCCATGCCACCGATAACCAATGTGATATCATTGTCAAGTAATGGTACTGGATAAAAATAACCCTCATACCAGACAACCAAACTGGGGCATATAACTGTCAATGATATCGTGACTACAAATTCCAACAACTTCAAGGCAAAACAACCAGTAAGTCTCCAGCCACTCGAAAATTGGTAAACATTAGAGGGTTCAGTCCATCCATAATCCAACCCTTATCAGTGGATTGATTCAACACAAGTTACTTGACCCAGATCGAAATCACACCATATCCGGTGACAGATGCACTCTGAACTGAGACTTCTGACATGCCATATATATTTTGTGCGGGTAACAGGTAAAAACGTGGAGGCAGGTGGACCCAACGTAAATCAAAATTCTTGATATCTCTTTTGCTTGATGTGATATCTCTTGTAGAAAATATATACAAAACCCTTGGGTTTACGCAGATAGGAGATATCTGAAACTCGCATGGCGCCAAGCATACAGTATTAGTTCGCAGGTTTCCCGAGTAATTGAGGTAATGACTACCAATAGATCCAGCACCATGTATTTCACCCAGATCAAGATCACTCCATACCAATTGACTTATGCACCCGAACTGAAACCGCTGATATATTAAGAAATTACAGTGCACAAGTTAACAATATGGACACACACACCCTAAAAACATTCTTGTAGATATCTCTTATGCATGAATAGATTAACAAGCTCTCGATTTTTGAAAAATATACAAGGAATTCAGGATACGCTCGGTGCTAAGCATAAGTCATTAAGTAAACTGGGGTTGATGAGCTACTTCTGACTATAATATGGTCTGATTGTACAGCCACGCCCTTTGACACATACTGGAGGACGGCTGACGCCAGCAGGTGCGGGGATTTTGTGCCCGTGTACGCGATCGATATTAGCAATGATTCACAGGTATTTACCCAAGTTATTAAAAACGAAAAATGCAAAGAGAACGCCATAAACAAAACCTGTCAGGGCAAATAATACACGTAGCTGGTAGCATAAATCTACTTCGGTACGTCCTCAGATCAGAACTGATCCGTTCTAGTCCAGATGAAAATAGAATGGCTCAGAGCCTTACTGAAATTTACATGACTGAAAGGAGGAAAATCCGGGTGGTGCGGCCTCTCGCAGTGAGAAACGGACATCAGAAGCTGTGGTCAATACCATAAAACCAAGATAGGACTGAAACGCTATAATCCCAACACGGGGGGGGGGGGGCTTTTTGTTTCTTGGAGAAATTGGACCAGATTAGCGCTAGGAACTTCAATAAAAGGTTTGGCTGTCAGGGAAATTAACAGTCAATGTACAATACATCAAACGCAACATCGGTTCGACAACAACAACATAAAAGCTACATCAAATCGGCTCGATGAGTGTTGCCGAGGAATGAACATTCTTATGATACAGGCATTCAAGTGACGCGATGTGTTGTGTGATAGAGGCGTTGTCACACCAATTAATTACTGTTACTCACGACAAATTTTGGTATCATTTCCCCAACAGGGCGGTCGATTTCGCTCAGCAAGTTACCACAAGTGAATTTACATGAGGATCTATTGATTGCACACTTCAAACTACTTAGTCATGAATGGCAAAGGAACATGATAGTAGTAATTCAATTGCACTTATAGAAATTGATCATGAATATTCGGAAGGTGTAACAATGACAATTGTCACCCCGATTCGCAATTAGACGTCATGCATGAATGACCTCGCTCGAAGCTGCTCTTAAGCGACACCACCAAGAAAAGCATACGGGCTCATTGTCCCGCGTATGACAGCTATTAAGTAACACAAAAAGAACACGTTCCCAATTAAAAAGTCACACACTAATGACATGAATGTATTGGTATTCAATTTATCCCTTAGCTACATACCGCGCGAGTTGACATTTTGGAAGGCGCTTATCCCCTATTCAACAGTTCAACAGCTGCGGTAAAAGCGAAACCTTTTTACAATGTAGTCGACAATTTATAATTGAGGAAGACAAATGCTTCCTCTTGACATCCTCGCAAGCCCACTGATCATATTACATACGGATGCCGCTCTGTCCCCGAGTCACGCGAAATCAAGCCATCACAAATGAGCTCAGACGTTATGAATATTGTTTAATTGGACCAACAGATATCTCTTTAAAAGGGGACTTTTCATACAACTTCGGTCAAAACAGGTCCATTATCGTATCAGTAACCGGTTTATCCAGTTTAATTTTCTATCAAATGATCGTCGCTTTAAAGCTAACAGTGTTCAGGAGTAAAAGTTTCTACACATAGTCTCCGCGATGATAATTTCTATGATGTCAGTGAAGCAAGATAATGTGTGTTGTAGAAAAGGCGATATCTGTCACATATTCTTGTGCGAAGCAAATAATATAGATTTCTATTACTTGTAGCATTAGGAGACAGTGTGGCTGATCTTCCGGTAAACAATATGCTCTGAATATGCCATGACAGAGGGTCGTGACATGTTCATTACTAATAAGAAGCAACGATTTTGTGAAGAAAGACTAGCGTGAAACTATTACGTCATATATGAAGTAAAGAATCCAATATGCAGGCATCTGACGGAAGAAGCTGAACTTTTTTTGACCTTCAGTTTTTGCAGTGTACTCAAGGGCAGTGTACTCGGGGCCCTATTTCGAGAGCTGGCATTTTCCTCAGCAGCCCGGCCATACACCGGTATTTTTATAACCTGAACGCGGTAAGTGAAATTCTTCATGCCTGAAACTACATTAGCAGTTATTTCACACCTAGAGCATTACTCAAACCCAAAGGTCAATTCCCACTTGAATGCCAAACTTGACAATGGCGTTTGGGGTAGACTCGAAAATAGGGTATCCCCTTTACGATTCTACCATAAAGATTACACACTGTAATTATAAATGATTCTGCAATATACGATCTTGATGTTCTCATAATGGGCTTCCTCAAACGCCTGTACAACTGTTCTCGGCCCATACATCATGGTGTATTTACCTTTACAACGGTAAGAGTTGGCAACAAGAGCCCATGTGTAACCAATCTGAGTCACTCCTATTGCGAGAAGCCTGATGAGGCGGAGGCGGTCGTATGGCATAGTGCGACTCACAGGCATTAGAGTTCGGTCATCATGATTTGTTATCATTATATAGCAGTGTAGGGAAATCATGATGTCCGAACTCGAGTGCCTGGGTTGCGACTGGGCGAACGCGTTCCAAGAAGTGACGAGCCATGACCTGAGGACGACTAACATAACTAAAGGGGAAATTTGGCTTGCCAACTCGCCCTTGTAACACGTCCTTGGCGTCCCCTGATCTAATCAAAGACGCAAACAGCTCTCTGACAATCAAAACACGTCAAGAAAAGATCCTTGCGAGGTGGTATTACGTAATCTAGGCAACGGAGTCACTGACGTTAATACAGTTGTTTACAAGGAGTTATACTGGACTTTTTTGGTTTTTGTTTTTTTTTTTTCTTCTCCAGTCAAGGTTTTTCGGGCTTTTCTCCGGAACGGTTAAACATATCAACATGAAATTTTGGGGAATGATAGATCAAGTTGGGACACAACTGCCGATCCAGTTTGACGCGCATTTTCTGTAAGTATCTCCTCCATAACTACTGCAGTTACGAACATATGAATAATATGGTTGTAACAAGCAATTATCGTAGCATGGAATAGGCGAAAAAAATACTTATTTTCACCTTTTGTACTTTGTATAATGACATGTATTTTAGAGTACCTATCGCGATTTTTGCTACGAGTTCTCTCCTCGCTGATATCTCTGAAACGGCTGTATTTACGGACATGAAATTTTGTCAGTAATTAGAACTTGGCCTCGTGATAATGATTGTAACAGTATTTTAAGCATTCACAGTAAAAGAAAACAGTAAAAGACGTTTAGTTTGAATGTTTTCTACTGCAGCAGCTTAGCAGCAGGCTATCTGCAGTTCGTGTCTAAGTAGGCCAAACCTTACGTAATCGACCAGAGCCATTAATCGCTTACCTTGGCTGGCTTTAAGGGGTCATGTCAAAACAGGCCAAACCTTACGTAATCAATCAGCGGCATTCATCGCTTTCGCCGTGTATTGACTTGGTTTAGGGGTCATATCAAAACATCTAAGCGGCAGCAGCTTGTGATCTTATAATAGTGCGCGTTACCAGCTCTTCTCGGTCCGTGTATATACTGTCTTTATGTCTCAGCGACAGTGTGCACTGGATGTCCCGGTGCAATCAAAGCGGGTATATATACACAAACACGCATACACGCACACACATATATATATATATATATGTATACACACGGTTTCCGATGCCAAGCTTCCGAGCGCCGAGCAGCTATCTATAAATAGCATATATATGTGTATATTTATAAGTGTGTGTGTTTATATACGTATATATCTATATATATGTATATATATATATAAATATATATATATATATATATATATATATATACATATCTGTATATATATATATATATATATATATATATATATTATATATATATATATATATATATATATATTTATATATACACATATATGTATATAGATATATACACATATATATACATACATATATATATATATACATACATATATATACATAGATATATATATATATATATATAAAATATACATATATATATATATATATACATATATATATATATGTATATATATACATATATATATATACATATATATATACATATATATATAAATATACATATACACATATATAAATAAAAATATAATATATGTATATAAATACATGTATATTTATATTTATAATATTAATTTTGATCGAGCCACCGTATATACTCGGCACGTTGATCACCGAAACACGATTTTAATTAATTGTATAGAATTAACTGCGGTAACGTTCTAAAAGAGGCGACCAGTGGCCTACTTCTGGTTTTGAACCATGGTGTATTTACCATTTGTCGATGACAAAATACTTGGAAATGCAATCCCTTACGAGATAAGCGGGGAAATCTGATGCAACCTAGCCGAAACCCTGACCTGACGAGCACTTGCTCCGCTCATGGTGTTTCACGTGATCTAGCCGCCGCATACGCGCGGCACGTATATCACCGTTTCTGGCATGCGATGCCCTTCCACAAATCCTTGACAACTGTTGATTGAAATCAATCAAGTGATTATTATTTGTATAGTCATCCCATTTGTTGTAAATATTTCATTCGAAACCTTGAGATTCGGAAAGTAGGCTTTGCAACCTTCAGTATGACCCGTAAATGTATAGCTCACGTGCAATACAATAACTGGTCGGGGCAACCATTGTGATAAACCAACCCGGATTTGAGGAGGTATTCTCCAGTTTCAGCCTTTGGCACTGACCCAAGGATTTACTGTCATGTCTGACCTCCAGCTCCCAGCATGAATACGGCACCAAACTAGCTGACGGTGATTGATACTAAGGAAATGTATTAATGCATCTCGGGTTTTCCTTTGTTGATGCATTGTACATTAATTCGCAAATGGCAGCTGACTTAGTAAATGCATAGGCATAGGCACGTGCGTAAGCATTAAGCACACTCTTCTGAGAACATAGTCACATGACGGGCCACGTGACACGACCAGGCCTTTAACACCAAACAGCGTGTCTGGTTCTTGCACAGACCCATGATGAGATATATATTGGGTCCCAGGCCATCGAGTCCGTACAGCTGCGTCACGTAGCCCAGATGAAATTTTCCTTGAAGCTTGTGTCACGTGATTTTTAATCATTGCACTGCGAAACACACGGCTTTGACCTGTTGACAATTCATGTTCTAATGGAGACCTGGGCGGATCAAGGCAGCTGATAGACACACATCTAGGCCGGGGTACTTAAATTACTCGAGATATTTCATATCAAAACTTTGGCCAATGAGCACAGCTTCGGACAACAACACCAATGACGTCACAGGTAACTGCCCTACTTAGACGACGGTTTGTAAGGCTGTTGGTTTGAATACTGACAAAGATGAACGCCAAAATAACCACAAAGAAAACAAATACACGAATGGAGATGGACCGATACAAAAGCGTTATTACGTAGCCCAACAGACCAACAATCGGGTACTCCCTTGTTGCAAGAGGGAGCGGAAGCTCCACTTGGTTCATAAGAGACGCTGACCTCAACCAAGTAATAAGCGTCAGAAATTTACTTCTCAACCACTGCTTAATTCAACTGAGGAATAATTAAGCAAACTCGCATTTGCAAGAGCGTTCTTTTAAAATTCTATGGCGCTAGATGAAGATGCATTTCAAGCCATCACTTATTATCACAGAGTTCAGGAAAGACCGTCGGACATCGGACATGTCCGATATTTTTCTCTTTGGTCCGGTAAATAAAGCCATTTCCATCGGTCATTTTGTCCGACAGTTTATTTCGTCCATAATGTTGTAAAAATAGGGAAATATCGACTGTACATCCATCTTTCGAAACCATCGCCGCCGTTTTCACTGCTTACAAGCGAATACAGCCGAGTGAACACGACTATATCCAAATAATAATAATATAGCGAAATCTATAGTAAGGATTCACTTTTACGAATCAGATGGTGAGCAGATAATGGAAAGCGAAAGTTGTGATTTCGTTTTCGTTTTCTAAATTCAGTATCGAGATTTTCGCGGGTTTAGTGTTCTGGTGAAGAACTGTGATTTTCGCGGTCTGATGTTTTCGCGGCTGCGGTACAAAGATGGGGCCTGGGAGGAGGCCGCCCCAAGAGGAACAAAAAAAGAAGACAGAAAAATCCCTAGGAAATATTCAAAGACATGGGAGGAGGGTAGACCATGGATGGAATTTAAAGATGGCAAAATGTTCTGCACAGCTTGCAGGTGAGTGGACCAAATGATGATAATAATGATTTTTACATGAAGTCAAGTAATAATACAATGATAGATATTTAATTATAATAATTAAAAGAAATAAAGATTGATCTTAGAGATGTTTTTAATGATTTCTAATATATAATGATATTAAATCTGAGTTAAATAAATACCTTTATAAAAAATCAAAGCTATATGGATCAATGTTTAGATTAATTTAGCTAAAATATTTATTTAGCAAATCCCTGGTGGATCATTTGCTCACAGTGAGTGTCCAGTTAGTGATATAGCTGCATAGTTTATTGTGGTTTTGTGATATAAATGTATTACATATCTGTACTACAAAATGAAAATTGCATTGCATTTTTCACCCATTTATTTCCAGTGCAAGAGGAAGCCTGCCTACAGGAGACCCAGAAACAGATAGCAGCTCAAGCAGCTGCAGCCTAGAGTGATGCTCCAGTGGTTGAGATGAGAGAAGGAACAGGGGTCACTACTGATGAAGAGGAGGTTGCAGAAGATATTGCTGGGTCGGTCGAAGCAGATGAGTCGGACAGCGATGGGTCCGATTCAGACTACTTATCCGGCCGCGAAGAGGATATTGAGGATAAAATAGTTATGTACGCAAAGGACATCATGATCTTAATTAGATCCTGATGTCCTTTGCATACATAGATATTTTATTTAGATTCTAATGTTGACAATAAACTAATTTTACCCTAAAAATAATGTGTTTTTCTTCTTATACTGACGCATTATCTTGAGACATCGCAAAATGATCAATTTTAATTCGGTCCTGAAAGAAAAGTCCCGGTCCTGTAAAGTTTGGGCACTTTACAGGACATCGGTCCTGTAAAGTCTGAAATTCTTTCCTTTTACAGGGTGTGTATATCTTGTTCTTGGTTTCTCATTAGGGCTACAAAGCTTGGCGTCACATCGTTGATAAGAGTCCAAACTGGCCTTTTCGATGTAGCATTCTAGTCGTATCTAGGATCAATATCAAAACTAACATGGTTATTTAGAGAATCGCTGGCGCTATATCATATGGATGATTCAGCAGCTGGAACTGTTTTATTACTCCATATTAATAATAATAATAATAAACATTAAACATGTTGTCTAAATATGAAAGTACAAGCACTTATCTAAATGTACCCCACTGTTCTGCAGTAATTCGTAAGTTAGTTTATCAGTTTATGTGCAGATTAGATAAATCTGGAAATAAGTTAGTTCAATCCATTCTGCAATGTTCTCTGCTCTATAATTCCAGAATTAGACAGCACTGGTTCAAACTGCTTTATGTGTACCCAACAACTTGATTTTGCTGTTTAGTTGTTCACTATTACTTATGTATTGTACTTATGTATTGTAATATTATATATATGGACCACCGGTTCTTATCAGATGTGTCTGCAATAAAGTCAGTCAGTCCGTCAGTCAGTCAGTCTCTCGCTCTCTCTCTCTCTCTCTCTCTCTCTCTCTCTCTCTCTCTCTATCTATCTATCTATCCAATGGCAGACCTATATTTAAGGATCAGGGTTTGTTACGCATGTATCAGTGTATAGAGGGAATGAAGCACATTTCTTGACAGCTGGTCAACCTTGATATTATTTTTTTTTCGATGGAAGCTACCTACACACAACCTGAGTGAGTAAAGGGTTTAACGGCACACCAACACGTACGTGTTGTATGTCGCATAGAAAGGTAAATAGATAAGCTTGACCTGATTAGGCAGCCGTCTTCTAGGATAAATAGAAATCTAATTAGTATCTTAGGGCAAGTCACCACCAGCCGATTGACTGGACCAGGCCATTCCAACCTCTCGTCTAGGCGAAATCCGGACCAGAGTAGTGTTTTGCAGACCCTAAAGGACCGCTCCACTCAACCACATCGATCCCATTGTCCACCGACACGAGTCGCAACCCACGGCCACCAGGTTGCCCCCTAATTAGTCGCCTCTTACGACATGCAGAAGGATACAGAGAACCTATTCTACCCCCGAACCCACAGGGGGATACACACAACCTACTGGGGATTGTCAATTAAGTTCAGTAGCCCAGGTCGGACGGTGATAGACATATAAACTGCCCTGCAGGGTCAATAAGATGAGTTGCTAAATGTTTACAAAACCCAAAATGTCTCTCCGCTGCTTACTCATAGCAGCACTCAAAACTTCAACTTGGCAGCCTTATAATACGAAACCAAGTGACCCAACCGACACTACATGAGATGTACGGTCAGAAAAGCCTGCGCTCATTTAACTCCCACCATTTCAAAGGGATTTAAACAGGCTAACGATCCGCAAATATCCATCGACGAAACCATAACATCACCGATATTGTTAACAGGAGACGTGCAGACTTAAGTTATATGGTAAAAGCTGTTTCGGAGAGAGTTAGGTCGAGGGGATGTCGAGTGTGTGACTGGGTATGTGTGTGTGTTCCACCAGAGGCCTTTAAGGGAAATTTCCTTGATACACCTCATTTGACGGCAATGAAAGCAACAATTGCAATGTACCAAATCATACTTTTCATAGGATTGTTAACGTATGCAGTCTATAGCCAGGTTTACATACCATGAACAATCAGACCACGGCTTACGTCATACATAACTTCAGTAGTACCATGGGGAAGGACAAAGTAAGTTCACGGCTAAGCAGGTCGAGCAGAGCAGGTTGTATGAAAGTGTTGCTTAGTGACGTCAGTAGCACCTGGCTCAGATTCAACAGGATGCTCTAGCATTAAACACAGTGAGTTACTGACAGCGCTTGCAACAACAACAACACGCCGATGGCGTAGGCTTCCCAGCCTGGCATATCTCAGGTTATTTATCTGAGCATAATCTTTCTACCTAAAAAAGTAACAGGGTCATTTTTAAGTTCAACAACTGTCTTCTATGAAGGATAGCATGGCTGCGAAATTCTTGGCCGACCAAATACACATTCACATCGACTGTGCATCAGTTAAGACATATTGGTGACGTAAACAACACCCGAAAACGTTCTTTCTCAATAACCACAGCACCCATAGGAGCTTTCCAAATTATTGTCAATCATGTTTATTGTCAATCCACCACATAACTTTCCCTGAGCCAAGTGACCAGCCTGCTTTAAGATCAATTCCATGGTATGACTGAAAACAAACCACAACGCATTGTTGTTGTTTATTCAAATTAGAGTGGATTTGGCAGCTTTGGCCATGTACCACTATAAATGTGTTTCGTTGTGCTTTATATCACTATAAAAGAAAAAAAAATTAAAAAACGCCACCTGGGTATCAAGAAGAATAACGACAGAGAAAACGCAGAAATGAAATTAGTTTTTGGAGGATGTGTGGCTATTTAAAATAAAACGTGAGAAAATGAAATGAGGTGTACCTAACTATGTACTACGAATGTGCAAAATAAGGAGGTTTCTCACATTGGGGGCCGCTCCAGTGCATTAAAGTTAGAAGAAAAATAGCCCTACAGTGCCTTTGTCCTTATAAGGACATAGGGGTTCCTAGAGAGTATAAAAATAGTGAGGGATAGAAGAAAAACTAAAGAATAAGTGCACAGTATGTTAAGAGTTATGTGTTTGATAGCCTTGATGAGTGGGGAGGAAAATTATTTAGGGATAAAACGTTGTGTGTTATGAATGTAAGCGATTGTTTGTTTTATTATTTCTTTTTTATAGAGATTTTGGATATTGCTATTATATTTGTAGTCAAGGTCCCCTAGCCTGATGGCTACTGGCGCTGTTTACATGTTACTGATATTCAATAGTCTCGCCTAGGGCGAGAAGCGTAGCGGAACCCCTTGAGACTGGGACGCAGACTATTATATTTGTGTAATTTTAATTTATTGATTAGGGGGATGCGGTCGTTGTTGAACTTGGAACAGATAAAGAAAAAGTGATGAGTGGTTTCAGGGGTGTGACAGGTGTGACAGTTTGGATCAGTGTGTTGTAATTGGTTATGTTTAGCTTTGTAATATTGAAGGGGGGGATTATCTAATGCTATGAAGTTAGGATTAGTAGATGTTGTCGTCAAAGATAATGGGTTTATAGTTTACAATGGGCTTTAGTATTTTGAGGGTAGAGGTGGTTTTATTCCACTCTTCTTGCCAAGTTTGTAGTATAAATTTATTTATCAAAGAGTAGGGAGTGTTGAAATATTTGAATGAGATCTTTTGGCTTCTGCATCTGCAATTTCGTTTCCTGTTATTCCACAATGAGCTGGTATCCAAATTACAGAAGTATGGGAATTTTGAAAGGCAAGGATAATGGAGAGGTATTTTATTTCTCGTATAAATGGGTTGATAGTTTTTCCTTGAAGGGCAGTAATAACTGATAGGATTGGGAATTTTGGATTGGAGAGATATGTGTAAGGCATTAATGATTGCTATTGCTTCTGCTATAAAGATGGAAAGATATGGTTGTATGCGTGAAGATTTTTTGAATTTATGAGATGGTATTGCGATTGCAAATGACGTACTTATATTGTTTTTTGAGCCGTCTGTGTATTTATGTGTAGAGTTAGAGGGTAATTCATCAATAAGTTGTAGTGCAAGGGATTTATTGAAAGATGGATAGCCTTTAATAACTTTATTCGTTAAGTCTGTGTTGAGAAGTGGGTTAACTAGGTGCCAGGGGTGGGGGAATGGGTATGTTTTTAATGGGGATACGTGTGGGTGAGATTGGGTATATGGGAGTGTTAATCTACTAGTATTTTTATGTTTTCGATCGATTTGATTGTGTCGAGTTTCATTAAAAATGTTTTGAGTTGGGAGGCTGAACGTTTTTGCTCTGGTTTGGTATTTAAGAGTGGCTTTTAAAAGTTGAAGGGGTATATAGGGGGAAGCTGGTGGATACCTGGAGAGAGTTGATACGTGTAGAGCGATGTATTTTAGTGATGGCTCTGACAGCGGCTGACTGTGCAGTTTCTAGTTTGAGAATGTTTGTTTTACATGCAGTGATTATGGCTGGGGCTCCATAGATAATGTGTTGAAGTGAGTGCGATGAGTGTATTTTGCAAGATATATATTTGTTTGCACCCCAGGAAGTGCCACTAATATATCTGATGAGGTTAGTGACTTTGTTTCGTGAGATGTGTTATCTCCAGGTTAGTCCTTTATCTAAAATAACTCCAAGGAACTTAGTAGAGGTTTGGTTAGGGATGGGTTGGTTTTTGATGAAGAAAGTAGGGATTTTGTGTTTTATATTGGTTCCAAAATGAATGGCTTTAGATTTTGAAGGAGAAAAGGTTATGCCCCATTTAGAAGCCCAATTTTGATTAAATGATTTTGAAGGAGTTTTGTTAGTTTAGTTGAAAGTTTACCAGTAGACCAGATGGCTATGTTGTCTGCATAAGTGGATGAGGAAGAAGGAGTTGGAATATCATTAATGAAGATATAAAAATGGTTGGAGAAAGCACACTGCCTCGAGGTACTCCATTATCAGTGGAACGGGAGGATGAAAGGGTATTGTTTGCTTTAACTTGTATTGATCTATTGTTGATAAAATTGTGTATCCATTTTAAAGCTAATCCTGTAATACCAAGTTTTTTGTGTTTTATTTCTATAGCGGGTCTATTTACCAAATCAAAGGCTTAGTAATGTCTAAAAAGATTGCATGAGTCTTGATTTTCGTTAAAAATCCTTTATTGATTGCATCGGTAATTTGTAGAATATTGTCAGTAGTACTATGATGAGGTCAAAAAGCTGTTAGATTAGGGTTATAGAGATTATTATGTTCTAAGTGCCAGGTGAGTGAGTGAGAATAGGATAGCTTTGCTTGTTTAAGTGTGTATTTGACTTTTGCTGTAAGTCTTTTTAGTTGAATTTTGTTTTTGCTAAAGTTTTATTATGATAGTATTTGTTGCTGGCTTTGTTTCTTTCCTTGATTATGAGGGTACAGTTAGGATTCCACCAAGGATGGGATGTTAGTTGTTTACGGTGATTGGTATTTAGAGGAATGGCTTGTTCAGCTATTGGAATGAGTTTATCATAGAAATTATCGTAAGAGGTAAGGGGGTTTGAAGAAATGATTTGATTATTGATGGTTTTTGAAACAAGGACCAATTAGCTGTTAATATTTTACTTGTGTGGGGGGTGGAAAGAGTTAGGTGAATTTGGTTTGTTATTTGTGATTGAAATGATAGAATGATCACTTCCCATTGTATTGTGGGTATTTTTAAATGAAAATTTGTGTTATATATCTTGGGATGTAAGTATAAGATCTAGTATGTTTTTACCATTATTATAGAAGTGTGTGGGGGAGCTATCATTATGGAGGGTAATGTCATTATCTTGTATTATTTTAAAAAGAGCATTTCCTTTAGTATTTGAACTCGGGTGGTGCCAAAAGGGATGATAGGCATTAAAATCCCCAGCTATTATGTTTCTGGGAAGGTTAACTATTGGCTGATATTGTTTTGGGTATATAGTGTGGGATTTGTAATACACATTTGAGATGTGATATATTTGATTAAAAATGTGGATTTCAATTACTTGGTGCTCGATTTCTGATTCTGTGTTTATTATTTTATATGGGATGTTTTTATTTACAAGTATAGCTAGGCCTCCATGATTAGCTGATGTTCTGTCTTTCCTTAATATATGATAATTTCGAAAGTGGGGTTTATGATTGGATTTAAAAAAAGTTTCTTGGAGACATATTATATTAGGTTTGGTATTAGTTTTAATTAGGTATTGGGTGAATTCAGGTAGTTGGGTTTGAAGGCTTCGACAATTCCATGACCAAACAGTTATATTTTTTTGTTCTTTAGATTGAAAGTTGGGTCTAAAAGGTTGATCTGGTTTGGAATGGGTAGGGAAATTTAATAGGGGGGAGATGATGAGCAGAGATAATATAAATAAGTTGGCCATGGAGTTATAAGGAATTTGACAATGGGAAGTGATTTTTATGTTTAGACTGAAGATGATTGATTGAGGTATTTAGAGATTTGGCTGGTTACAGTATAATGATAGTTAATAGCATAAGTTAGGGTTTGTACCGGAATGGCGACTTTGAGAAATTCATATGCGATTGCCATAAGGGTTTTCGCTTTGGTATCAGATGAGAGGTGAGAAGAGAGGATGGCGGTAGAAAGGTGAACAAAATCTGACAGTTTGGTGGCCGAGGAGGGTTGTGGTGTTACATTTGGTGTTTGGGTGGCAGAAGGGGTGGGAGTGGATTGGTGTTTTGGAGTAGTAGGAGAGGGAGAGGGTTTGGGAAGGTTTGTGGGAGGCTTTGCGGTTTTGGGGGTACAGATATTGCAGATGAAGCAGGTTTAGGTGAATGAGTTTGAGGGGGGAGAGATTGCGTTTTGGGGGAAGGGGGTGGGAGGAAGGATGTTGGAGGGGGTGGGGATGAGGGGGATGGGGTGCGTACGTAATATTTTCAGTTGTTTTGATTTGATTGATTGTCTTGGCTATAAGTTTTGCATCATTTAAAGGCAGCACTGCGTTGACCCCCGCAGTTTGGACATTTTTTGGTGGTGGCTTTACATTGTGAATACTGATGGCCGTCACCGCAGTTAGGGCAGGTGGTATTATTTGGGCAGTATGTAGCTGTGTGTCCATAACTGTCACTTAAAGCATCTTGTGGGGTTAGGGATGTAGACTTTCACGTTATGGGAGGAGTAGCCAAAATTCTGGCTAAACCAATATCGTTGGAAGACATAATAAACAGTGCATGATATATAATGAGACTACACAGGCTTGGGGCAGTAAACTTTGGACAAAAACTCATGGTAATGACCCAGATCAAACTGTCCACTGGATAGTGGCTGAGAAGATAGAACCTGCAAATGCTAGATCAGCCTTTGAAGCTTGGCCCAAGTTCCCCTAGTCTTATTTGCTCCAAGTTTGAAAACCAGGTTTAAACATGTTGAACTGTTTTGGACTCACTTATTTAGGCTCAGTTCAATCAGTTATTTACATCACATTGCCATTTGTAGGAAATTGTTATCTGTCAAGGCCATAAGACCGATGATCAATACAGAGCCAAACAAGTCCCACTGTAGGTTTGTATATGACGTCTGAGCCTTCAAACTGTTGAACGTTGGCACACATCTGTTGGAGTGACTTTAGTGTAAACATAAGCTAAGTAGAGGATTAGATGATAACAGGCTAACATTTTTTTAAGTTAAACGCGGCAAGTCGGATCCACATATACCTCTGACACCTCACAACTTCCACATCTCAGTCGCTTTATTAAATGGGTTTGAACCAACCTTATTTCAACACGCAGACAGCCAGCTGATCAATTTTAACTTGCCTAACAGGGGCATGATTATCATGATGTACATTTATCAGCAAAAACTTGAGAAAAAAACCCACAACCCCTCCCCAACTGTCAAACATAACAGGATAAAATGAAATTAGGATATCTTTGTCTTTAAGTCAGCAAATGCTCTTGTACCTGACACTAAAACCAAAAGTTATTAAAATATTACTCGATCATTCATCTTTGTAAAGCAATGTAATATTGACATATAATTGACCTCAAAATCAACAATCACTTAAGGAAACAAATAAACAAACTATAGTATTTAATAGTTGGACAACTATGGCCTATGCAATCTGCTTTTCAAAAAAATGGCTATACATTTACACAGATTTCTTTGCAGGTAACTGAATAATGAAAAAACACATCAAGCTAAGTTCCCTGCAATATATCTATAAATTGTCAATCCTGAATGAGCACCTTACATAAACAACAAAAAATTAAGTACAGATTTTGTTACAATTTCTGAAGAATTTTATCAATCTTTACCTCAAGTTTTTTTACAAACCTAATCATGTAGGAATGAGAACAAGATTTTCATGGATTTTGATTGCTGGCACTGCTGTTATCATCTACAAAATATCTGTATCTCTAGAAAATTAATAGGTTGGTATATTTGATTACACAGGTTATGTTACGATCTGGAAGAAAAAATTGCATGTTACACATAAGCTTGTTGTATTCCACAAAATTATTCTTTCCAACTGAAAATAGATATGGCCGGTGGTGTGGATTTATAGAGGAAAATAAAAAATTAAGAGCATAGTGTAGCTCTTCCAGTGTCTTGCAAAGTTTAGTTGCTCAATGGGAAATGTGAATGCACCATCACATGAGAATGATCACGTGCTTTAGGTAACAGTGACATTGAATTTGGACCATGGTGTGCATGCAAAAATTTAGTTGAACTACTAACCCATCATGGCAAAATTGAGGTTACCAAAATAAATCAACAATTTTATTATATCTTAAAGTTTGTCAAGAATACTGCTCATTGAAGGATGACACAACGAGTCACATTGCCAAGTTGTATAAATGCAAGCATGCATACATTTTAACTGCTTTCTTTACCTAAGATAAAGTGGTGTGCTTGTGATTTTAATTCATATTTGCCAATTTGGGTATGACCTATATTTAAAGTATATGGATGCATTTCACCAGACTAAACTCTGTTGGTTTAGCCGCACACGACGGTAATATAAATATATACATTAATAAACATTGTGCACGGCTAATGTTGGTTAAGATAACTGAACTGCTTATGTCAATGGGTACATAAAATAAGAAAGAAACCAGTCTTCAATAAATTTTATATACTATTAATGAGGATCTAATTAAAGACAATGGTCTGGTGGCATTTACTAAGCAAAGTGGTGAAAGTTGTGAACTAAACAAGGCTAGATACTACTTAAATCTGGCGGGGCAACAACAATTTATGCCGAGATCCAACAGCAGCAGTCACGAATTTACATAATAATAGTTTTCTCCCTTTAATCAACTGTACCAGCGCTTTCGTCATGGCAGCGCGTATGCCCATTCATATATATTGTCCGGGAAGTCAGGTTTAGTCCATGGATACGAGTCTAAGACAGTCGACATGCCTAGCAAGGTCCTAACAAAGTTACAGCTTAAGTTGGTCGATACCTCTGCGGCTTATCGCCTTATGGCATCGAATAGGCAAAGAAACTCAGCCTCTGACGGCTCCGCACTGTTCACTACTTTCGATCTCTCACATCCGAGCTGTAGGTGTCATCAGATCATCAAAACACCAGGGGCGAGTTGCCTTGCCTAGGCATCGAAGACAACAGGCAACAAACGGGCAGCGAATCACAACCACCCACAATGCCCTTCACCTTCCTGATTTCAAGAAGGCCTCTTTACACGAAGAGCTCAAGCTCGGTACCAGCTCAACAATGTTTTGGTGACGAACAGAAATCACGTGACGAAATGTCAAAACAGACGGCAATTTTAGCGAATTACTCAGTTAGCCGAAATTAGCATTCTACAAAATACAGTCATATGTGTCAATATACATCTAAGACGCAAGTTTCGATCGATATATTTAACCTATAGAGAAACAAATTCACATACCGGTCCTATTTCGGAGACATAAATCTCTGGACCAGCCACATTCGCCATCTTGTACCATCTCGTTAGAACGAGAGGTAAACAAAGTCTAAGAGTATTATTTATTTTTAAATCAGTGTATTCAATGTTTCGTCTATAAAGAACTTCATAATTATAAATTTAACATCAAGTTCATGATCCTTTATGTTGTTTTTGATTTAGAAAATAAAAATACGTCTATTATAGACAGTGGCACTATTCAATCTGAAAACCGAAATGTCTACTTCCTTGTTTTTGTGGAGTGGTCGCAGT
Organism: Urechis unicinctus; assembly: GCA_034190875.2. Taxonomy (NCBI): domain Eukaryota; kingdom Metazoa; phylum Annelida; class Polychaeta; order Xenopneusta; family Urechidae; genus Urechis; species Urechis unicinctus. The sequence continues at coordinate 54,265,568 of CM067350.1, read as the reverse complement.
ATCCTGTTCGGTATTTCAATGTCGCATAGCGAGTCAAGTGGCCGATTGAAAGAATAATATGACTAATCTTCGAGTACTGGCATGTTTAATTAGTACTTTCAAAATGAATGTATTGCGCCCGGTATTGCGTCACAGATGCTAGTGCTAGAAGAGGGAAATTAGGGAATCTGAGCGACTTGAAACTATGCAGAATGAGATCATGCCAAAACGCGAAAAGCCGCTTGACCAGAGGAGTACGATGACCATTCCATCATGCTCTTTATCCACTTGCAATGTCATTGGCGAAATTCACCTGACATCTATTACACATGAAAAGAATAATGTGCGACATTGAGGATTACACATTGAGGCCATCTATACATGATGAAAATCCTAGACACGATCGCTGTTTTCGTATTTCATCGGTGTTATGTTAACCAACTATGTAACAATTAAGTTAAGGAAATTCGTGGCAATCCCCTATAAATTGATATTCAGACTTGTATTTTCCTGTTCATAAAACACAGGAGGTTTTGATAGACAATGTCACTCAACACATGTTCAACCATTCTTTGGAATATCCCTGTGGGCGAGCCAAGATCAGTTTGGTCGATTAGTCAGCTGGTTACGAACAAGAGCGATTAAGTGGTCGATTTGGTAAACTGAGACCAATAAATTAAGTACCATCTAGAATAAGACGACATCGGAATAACCTACAGCTTATGCTCAATTGTCTACTTAACAGTATTTATGTTTTCAGTATTTGATTAGAATATGATACATGGGCTACGACGCTAAGATTTTGTCACGATCAGATGATGCAAGTCTGCTTATGACCACAAGTCTTCGCTTTGGGCTGTCGGCAATCATAACGAAAGTCTAGCCATGGAGCTAATAACGTTATGATATACAAATCTCTCATCATAATGATAACTTTGTCAACGATTAACTCAAGACCTTATTGCATTCATATGTGATAATAGATATATTATTTATTCATAACCATAGTGGTTATAACATCAAAATTAATTAGGACAAACACTCCAATATTTAAGGTTGAATTGGCACGTGTCAACATTTAGATGTTTTTCATACCTCCAGAAAGGAATTTCTGAATGACGTCACCATTAGAGGGTGTTTCCCGTGTCGGTCAAAATGGCGAAAACTTATGACTATTTGTTCAAACTTCTATTAATTGGAGATTCTGGAGTTGGAAAAACGTGTGTTCTATTTCGGTTTTCAGAAGATGCTTTCAACTCTACTTTTATTTCGACAATAGGTAAGTACCAGATTTTGTTACAAATCACAGACAGCCAAAGTCAATGTGCTGACAGCGTAGCCGCAGGGAAGCTTCTTTTTTTCGGCAGTTCTGTTCATCAGTTCACTTTGATCGATTATCCGCTTATTAATTGAAGGTTTCTTGGTACTTGTTTGTGAATGAGAAAATTTGTGTTCTTACATTTTAAACCTTAGGGACCAACACATTTATCAGGTCTAATTAGTTTAGCTAAGTTTCAATTGTACAACTACACATATAAGATAATATAGTCTGATAAGTTCCAACTGTTTATGTACAGTTCTCTGCAGACGTCCTGCTATATTCGAAGCCAATGCTATGCAAAAAGTTCGAAATATACTTGATGCCCACACATAACAAACAAATGAATTTTGACATCTATGAAGTTTATCAACAAGTTGAGTAAGTTCTAGAGATTTCGTCGAAGGTGATTGAATCCAGGAAGAGAAATTTTGAAACTTCACATCTGTGACATCATGTTTGTTTGGGAGCATCATGGCGCTGCTCTGATCAAATGTTGCGATTCCCGAGGATTATGTGACGATTGATAAACAATTATTTATGCGCAAGCAGATAAAGTACCGCAGGATGGGAGATATTCATCCTGATCCTCAATCTGTATAGATACACCGGCACAGAACATTGATATAATTTGGGGGCTATTCAAAATATAATTTTGCCATTGCATTTGATGGCATAGTTACAGGACGGTATACAACAAAATATCACCATCCAACTGGGATTAGTTAGTGTTTTGTCTGATATTTATAAGGTGTATTCTCTCCACGAACTACCACATGCTTTTGTTTTAGCCAACTTAGTTTTGGATATTTTCATCTGTGATTCAATCTTGAAATTGGTTATGAAAGTCATGGATGTTATATTACAAGTTATCATGTTACATGAACAAAGACTGTGTTATTAGATAGTAGAGAGAAGCACAGTTAATACAATCAGTCTACTGTTCATTTGGTGTGAATATATATGCCTAGTTCTAAGAATGATAGTATGATAGATATATGTTATCCCTTACATCGAAGCTGTCATATGCCCCTTGCTGATTTGTGCCCCTATGATACCAACTCAATACCAGCCTTAAGTAACGTCTAAAAGTTCTATGAGATTGCACAATGTGAGGATGATTTAGTTGTTTCTGGTGACCCTCCTTCCCTTCATACTCACTGATATCATTTGGGAGAAGAATGTTGTTTAAGACAATTGTTAATTCAATTGCCTATCATACAGAATAAAACATATGTCGTCCTACAAACCAACAGACTACACAAAAATGTCCATCTTACTGTACAAATTCCCTGAAAATACCCTGGTCTTTCGTCCTAGTTGCCACATTCCTCAGGAAATCAATATTTGAAATTGGATACTGAATGGGTAAAAACTGTACTTCTAGTGTACTGTAGTTCCAGCTTGTGAGGTTCCTGGTTATAAGGAAGTAGAGAAGCATGCTTCTTATTGTCACAGAATGGCAGTAAACCAATCACATATCACTTAATATCAATTACGTCCCTGTCTGCTTGCATGATCATATGTGTGTGTCACACAAAAGCAGCCTCTTTGTGTATTCCTTGTTATTGGTATTGTTACCAATTGTTTGTGATTGATGTGCTGTATCATGTCATTTTGTGGCCCATTTCCCTAAAATGTGGCCTGTCCCTTGGTAATTGTTGGGAAATACTTCATTATCTATTCAGAGCCCTGCATGAATATCTAAGGCTTGTGATCACCACATCTCCAAGGAGGTTTGTATGAGTGACAACCTTTCAAAGAGTTTCTCCTAAAAGCACCAAATACAGAACACAATTATACATAACCACATCATAGATCTGGTGTTTGAAATGTGGCTCATGACAAGCAAAATATTCCCACAATCCACTCCTGGCATGACAGGGCCAATGCAGTGGAAGTATTCTCCTGTTCCCATGATTGTGCAACTCTTTGTGGTTTCACTGCACCAGATAAAACCTGCTAGCAGTTGCTGTTAAGCATCATAAACATGCCTGTTGTTTATCCAGTTAAACCTGTCTTTAACAGGCACCCATAGCTCAGCTCTAGGTTATTCTTAGGTGTCAGTGGTAGTGATACCTCTTGATGATGGCTTATGTATATACATGTATATATATATATATATATATATATATATATATATATATATATATATATATATATATATATATATATATATATATATATATATATATATATATATATATATAAACATTGTGTGGTGTATTGTTTTATTTGTATTGGAGAGAATTATGTTTTCTACAGTCAATTATCATATTAGTTTCTTGAACTGTTGATTCAAGAAACCAACTTATCCTAAAATAACTGTTGACCGTCACTTGGAAGGATTGTGTAGTCATTACTGACCACACGAATGTGTCAGCGGCCCGAGTGGACGCTGGATACCAGCAACCACAAAAAGTGCAGAATCATTGATCGAGTCTCTAGTTAACTCGATGAAATTACCCTTGCACACCAATTTTGGTTTAACGGCTGCGCACTCGCAAAACCACACCGTGTGGTGAATCATGGCAATTATAGCTTTCTTGTCGCCTTTGTCCCGGGCGGCTTATGCGTTGTGACTCATGGTCCCAGTGCGGAGGCGATTTGTCGTAGGTGGCGTGTGGGGTCAAGTTGCTCTCATTCATGTTGGTGGAGATTTGGCTCGTGATGTGGGACTCTCAATCGGTTCCGTCTATCAGACCATGAATATTCTGTGCAGGTACACAGTCCAGTGCTTCCACCAATTGATAGTACGGTGTGTCTATTTACCTTATGAGGCGATGTTTTCTGACACAAGAACGTGTGCTAATAGGCGGCCAATATTGACCCACCTGTTAACAGTTAAGACTCCACCCTAAGGTGTTTACTGTCCCAGTCTCCACTTCCCAAATAACTCGTTCAAATTACTCGTCGTTATGATAATTTTGCGATATTCGTGCATGCAAGTCTGCTTCACAAAATGATGTAGACTTGGTTCCTGGTCCTGAATTGTTTTTGATCTAGGTAAACAGCTGTGCAGGAGAATAGCACTGGCGCTGTCACAGGCAAAGTTTCTTTACCTAGAGGAGCTTATGGTTGCGTTACAAATGTAACCCTGGTTGGCCCTACTCTATGGGTTTAGAGTGATAGTGTATGCTGTGCTGGTCGTGATAATGGTGTATCTGTGTAGAGAGGGGTCAACTCGTACTCGAAATGATCCTGAAATGGACTCAATCATGAGGTAATGTCAAATGGTGTTGTCCTACACGCTGTCAGTTGTAAGTTATCGTGGTTTCGATATTGTAAACACGTCCAGGCTTATACTGAGAAATCAGACTTATAGAGATCTAAGTGCGCGGGACTTGATTTCGATACGCGTTCAGAGATTTCTGGACGGAGCTGTTTACCTGGGGTGGCGTGGGAGATATATTTTGTAAACTTCTTACGAAATGGTCAAATGATAAGGGAGCCGTGTCGTTATTTGTCATTTTTGTGTCAAACACTCTCACGCTAGTTTCTAGAAAACAGCGTGTTCCAACCAACAACAGCAATTATTTTAAGCGTTCAACATCTCAGTTTTTGACGACACAAGGACACAAGCTGGCGTTAGACTGTTAGAAATACGATATGATGATTCATGGAAACCATTCCTGTGCCAAAAGTAATGTGAAAGCATTAACTTCGCCGGGTTTTAAAAATGTACCGTTGATTGATTTTTATTTTTTTTTTGGGGGGGGGGGGGATTTTTTAGAATCCCATTCAAAGTTAGTCATCGACTTGTGTTCGGTCTCATTCAGTGTAACAAGACGCATGGAATTATCAATGAGTGAATGGATTTGTTTAATCACCTTCATCAGAGGACTTATTATCAAGACGCGGGTGGATATCTAGCCCCGTTCAGAGATCTCAATACGAGCTCTAACCGAATAAAGGAACAATTTGCCGGGAAAGCGACCTAACTTTAATTCGGTAGATGTTTTGTTACAACATCATTTAAAGCAGGCATTTGCTCTCCCATGCATTTACGCCAGCTGTCATTCCCCGCGAGGCTCTGCCATACGACTAGTCATATGGTGGCGGTAAATACAATACCGCTGATTCAGTAACGCCTTACATCTTTACTCTCTAGGGGTAGTATTACCGATGTCTGATTTGAACCTCATTGCTTACACCCATATAGCCTTAAGCGTCATTGCTTTGTCATACCCATCAATAGACGTCCTTTAGTGCTAAGATCCCGGGCGCTCCGCCAAATAAATGTTTAATTAGCGAAAAATCATGATGTATTCAGTCCATGACAATGTAATTGTAATGAGCTGTGGATGATGTCATTACTACGAGATGTAAAACTAGCAATCCCAGGAGATAGTTGTACCATAAGCAGGTACAGGATGTGTACAATAATACGCCCCTCTCCTCTCGCACTTGTCCAACGTGCCTTCTCAACATAGCGTATTCTGCGTAGTGTAACTTACCGACCAAACCAGTCCCGGTCACAAATTACAAACAACGGTCCGTCACTTTAATGTTTTGTCTGTTGTATGATTCCAGGAATTGATTTCAAGATAAGAACAATAGAACTTGATGGGAAAAAAATCAAACTTCAAATATGGTGAGTGACGTAGAAAGTCATGGTAAGGTCAGCAATAGCCTCATTCGATGCCGCTGAGCAAGACGACTCTGCTGGTGTCTTCTCTCTACGAGGATACGGGAATGTAGTTTGTGTATCTCTGTGATGAGCCCAGGGAAGCTGTGGCCTTCAGAAGGCACATTCCAGACCAAATGTTGTCATACAGGTCTCATACTAGCCCGGTGTCCTCATTTTTTCACTCTCATCTTTTATCTCTGAAGTAAAGCCAGCCGGTAATGACAGAGCCCACTGTATTCGTCGTCTCCCTGAACTATTACTTCATTGATAGCTAGGGTAAAACATTTGGGAACATGTGCAAGTTAGAATTTAATGGCTCTCTTGGAATTTCCTGGCAACTATCCCTTCAGAGAGTGAAAGTATGGATTATGTAAGCTTTACCAGCTTTTATCAAAGTTACTCATAGTTCATTGTAAGGGATATCTCTCGGGTACACACACACTTACCTAATACCGTTGGGATGTACACTGATGTAGATGAGCATATTTTTACCACGCACTCTCTCACCATTGGATGCATGTGTTGATGGATGGTATGTGCTGACAGGGACACAGCAGGTCAGGAGCGCTTCAGAACCATCACTACAGCTTATTACAGGGGTGCTATGGTACGTACACTGGCTCATCTCACCTCATTTAGTCTAGTGCTGTGATCATCTGCTTCACATGCTGGCTGCTCCGCTATAGAATGGGGTCAATAGGTCATTATTGGATGGAAAGTGTCCACTTTACACATCATCGTCATGTGTTACTGGATTCCATACCATTACCAAGTTTACATATCATTACCAAGAAAACAATATATACATAGATTTAAAGTTGAATTGGGAAATATATCAGTAATGAGACTTAACCAATATTTGATCTACACTGAAATCACAAGTTGCAATATGTTTCTTGAGCAAGATTTAAAATGCTGACAGCTTTTGAATGATTTTCTTCCAGGGCATTATGCTAGTGTATGACATCACAAATGAGAAATCTTTTGACAACATCACGAACTGGATCAGGAACATCGAGGAGGTATATTCATCCGTATTTGCTTGTTGCAAAACAGTATCATCTCATTGTTGGAAGTGACCCCAGTATATCATATCCGTCATTCTTCTCAGATCACTAGTCCCTCATTGCCACATCCTGTTTATGTAAAAGTCTTCATCTGTTAATGCAATCACATTGTTACAATCTGACTAATCTCTCCTGTTAGTGGATATTGTAGGTTTTAGGTGGATGTCTTGACATTCTGCAATATGTAATTGTTTGTTCCAGCATGCTTCTAATGATGTAGAGAAGATGATTCTGGGCAACAAATGTGACATCAATGACAGAAGACAGGTTACCAAAGACAAGGGAGAAGCAGTGAGTAATCCCCAGATTATTTGAAATAGTCTAATATCTTGTTAGTTATGGAATAGGATCCCTAGAAGAATATTCCATTCCTAATTATGTTTTTGTTATCAGGTGACTGTCTGCAGATAGTGTTGTAACTACAGCCAAAGGTGTTAATGTGAACTGCCTGGTTCATTGTGCTCTTGTTTTGGTCTTTCTCAGCTAGCCATTCAGTTTGGAGTGAAGTTCTTGGAGACAAGTGCCAAATCCAGCATTAACGTGGAAGAGGCATTCTTCACGCTAGCCCGCGACATTAAAGCAAAGATGGACCGCAAATTAGTAAGAAGTTCTCAAAACAATCAGTTCCTAAAACATGCCAACCTGTATGTTAATCATATACCTATGCTCCAGCACCCATCTGTCCATTCATAAGCCAGCTACCGAAGTACAAATGGACCCCTCTGATGGGTCAAAGCGTGAAACAAACAAAAATTGTCACTAGTTATCCAGGCTGGTAGTTCCTGAAATCCACTGACCCAGAAAATATTCCACCGGCACAAATATTCACTTAAAACTGAAGTGTATTTATGAATTATTTTCTTTTACACTAAGAGCACAATATACAAGTGCCCCAAAATAAGAAAAATTAGCCTTGCACCACATTTAATATCACCTGATATACTCAGTTAGGGAAGGCAATTCAACAGCAGAATAACCCAACTAAACAACCTTCTTTCTGGTATGCTGACTCAGGTATACTAGACAAACCAACTCCAGTAGTCCTTTGGTCCATCCTGCTACTCACAATCACATGGAACATTTTCCTTGTAACTGGAGTGTCAAGACATTGTGCCAGCACTCTGCTGCAGTTCAATAGCATGGTCAGGGTTGCAATCAATAGGATCATTGAAGGGATGGCTTTGTACCTTCAACGAAGCATAGTGTTTAATAATTGATGATATGGATAATTTAGATTTAACTTACTTATCAAAGAAAGCTCTGTGATAAGTCATTGCCAAAGGAAGCCTTACATATCCACATAAGGTCGTCAAGGCCAAAGCGCCAGCTCCTGTCCCAGCTTCCCAACGGGATATTAGCCCTCAATTAACAATACCAAAGGCATTCCAGATAAGGTTGTATAATCCCTGATAATATGTCTGAATCTGTATGCTTAATTCTTAGTGGTAAGATGAAGACCCTCTTAAATAAATAATCGCTAACTTTTGATTAAAAATACACTGGCAATCTCAGTCTGGGTTCGGGGCTTAACTGCAATTAAACCTTGTGCACTGCAGAACTTGCAGCAAGTGATTGAAAAGCTGGTCTGTAAGCAGTGCTCTAGTGGGTGCATAATGAATATTCAACCCCGTCAAATTGTTCACTAGCCATTCGGGTGACCAGTTTAGCAATTTCTGATCGCCAGTGCCATTGGCTGGAGGGCAGTGTTAGTTTCAAACCCTGAATTTAAATTCAGGCTTGTGTACGTTTTACTTTTTTAGTTATAAGAGAAAATGTAAAACAAATATGTGTTGTATAATGTTAACACAGTGGGGAATAATACTGAGGACATGTTATTAGCTCTGCCGTTCACGAAAGTTTATTGTAAACCTTCACTCCAGCGTCTGTATAGCAGGTTGCCATGGCGTAGTGGTATGCTGTGTCGCCTTTCGACCCACAGGTTGTGGGTTCGATACCAAGGTGTGAAACCCTGACTGGTTCCCCGTGACTCGGATGATCACGTTAAATGGGGCTCCAATCTTTGAAAGGGGATGCACCCGACCTGGTAGCTCAATAGTACCATACTGGACCTTCGTCCAAGCGGAGTGGGTTTGGCAGCCCGGTCTGGGCAACGGGTTTGTGCAATGTAGGTGCTGGAACTTAAGGGAAGGTGTCCAAGCATCACAATCATCCTCATCCATCACCGTCGCAGTATCACCTCGTTGTTGAAAGTGACATTAAAGCCCAATATTACCTTTTCCAGCGTCTGTCTGGTTTGTCTGGCCATTCTTAAACTTTCTATGGCAGGTTTTCCTATGAAGAAAATTAAGACCATAAAGTGAGACTTCTTTTGATAATGGGTCTAAGCATACTAAAAATTAGCTCTGCATAGCATTTGACCTCTGAGTTATCATTGGAAATCTCATGCACCATCCAAACCCATCAAAGACTCATATCTTGGTTTTTTTAAAATTCATATCATAAGTAGCAATGCTTCAAGACCTGTTGGCCTCTTGTTTGAAGGGTGAACCAATATGATTGAAGTGATGCAATTCTGCCAATATGACTGTGTGCAGATATATATGTTGTGCCGCATTGGATGAGAGTGTTTGTAATGATATCCCATTAACATCCTGCGCGTGTGTGTATTCAGGATGTAACTGGGGCCTCCTCACATCGATCTGGAGCACAGCACCTGAAAAGTGAACCAACAAAGAAGAAGAGGATATGGTGCTCCATTCTCTGACCTCCTCTCATCTCTCTACCTCCATCCGCACACCACTACCATTCTCCTCGAATGATTCACACATACACACAAATGAACTGACCAAACTATTTTACTACCGTTGTTTTTCCCATAGAATCGTGGAAAAATTGTTATTTTTGTGGTCATGTTTGTGACAAGCAGAGAGTGGGAATACAACTTGTGGTGTTATCCTCCTTGTTTGTAACTCAAAAGTAGGATTATATGACCCAGGTCAATACAGAACTTGGGGAGTGAAGAAAGCATGTTTGTACATAAAATAGTATCTTCACTGCTTTCATTAGTATATATACAACATTTGTTACCAGCTATAACCATGGTTATAACTTGTCCCCTATAATCTTCGATTCTTCATGATGGCAAGGAATTACTTCCTATCATAGTTTACCTACAGTGATATATACCAATTTTTAGGACAAGATCTTGCCATGTTATGGGAGCATGTGTTCTGTAAATTTGTTTTGCTTCCATAATTTTGCTTACCAAGGCAATATATTATAGATCCAAAAAGAGTGTATTTAAAAGGGACTTTTCTCCATATGTTGCCTGACAAGTATGAATTAATATGACAATCATGTAATATGTATTATTTTATGCAATAACTGTGGCAGTAAGTGGTGATTGGGGCAGGAATGCTAGGGCAGTAAATTGTACTTAAATACCTATGTACAATGACTATATGTGGAGCAACTAGCCTCCTCTGGTTTTAGTTAAATATCATGGAGTGCGATGTTTCACCATTGATGCATTCATTGCTATCCAAGTTTCACAACACGAATGTCAAGAATGGTTGGATAGACAACAATAATATCAGGAAAAGGTAGAAGTTATGGTGCTTGTAGAATTGATATTGACTTCATGTCTGTGTCTGTCTTTTTGGGCTGACATCTTGTCCAGAAAATAATTGTGGTGCTTCGTAAATTGTTTTGCCACTGGAAGATCTTTCTGGGACTAAATGTTTAAAGATTGATGGCAGTTTCCAAATGAAAAGTTTGGTATTGCTCGGTTTGTATTGCTAAATTGATTTGTGTTTGTATGTTTTATTTTGATTTTAGGTCTGATTCTTTGATTCTAGGTCTGATTCTTTGATTCTAGGTCTGATTCTTTGATTCTAGGTCTGATTCTTTGATTTGAGGTCTAATGTTTCTTCAGTAAGAATAAAACTTTGGTTCATGTTGCTGAATGTGTATATTCAGGGTGTAAATCTTCCTGAGAACACAATTATTATGCCATTCATATTCAGATGGTAGTTTACCATTCTGTGTACACGTCTTTAAGGTATAATTATTTAACTGGGAATTATTTGGCTGTAGCAGGAGGTTTCTTGATATGTGAACCGGGGGAACAAGTTTTGTGTCTACATATCTCTCTCGGTCCATTTTGTTTTGGCGAAGGTGATACAGTAGCATGTCTACTATATAGCTCACTTTCTGTGACCAGTGGCTCTTATGAATGTGATGGCTCTTGTCAATTTAACCACTGTTATTTACTGCCTCATTCGATTTTATTATGAATAACCGATTGTGATTGTGGGTGGTAAGCCTGGCTCTAACTTAGTCTTCCCGTTGAGTGATGTATGATGTGATTCTTGTTAGTGTTAAACTCCTTTAAAAGTGAGAGACGGTAAACAAAAGAGAAACACTGCTCATGGACCAGTGGCATTGGTGGGCAGCAGCAGTCTGAAAGCTCTACCAGTTGGCAATTCAGATATATATATATATATATATATATATATATATATATATATATATATATATATATATATATATATATATATATATATATATATATATATATATATATATATATATGCACTAATGCCTTTGATATTAATTGGTTTATAAGGTTATCTAAGACAGTGTCAGGTTGTTGCTGTTTACTTTAAGTCACTGGTATATGTGTGATTATGAACTTGCCTGAGCATACCATTATTTATGCCTTGTCCAGTCCTGTTTGCTATTAGGTAATATGTGCATTTATGTTGGTATTTGTCATTGGCACTGCTCCAAACCATTGTTTTTGCTCATACTCACAGTGCATTGTAGAGCAGTCAGCTTGTTATTGATAATTTCTTACAATTTGGCAGGCTGCACTAATCTTTAAAACTGCATGCACATTGAGGCATTTGTGCAATGTTTCGATATGATAATTTGCTTGTCCACTGTGAACCACATGTACTCTTGTATAGACAAATAAAATTATGAAATTGCTTTGTTATAATTGTGGTTCTAGCATGCTGCTAGGCTTGTGGCTAGCATTAGTGACATTGCTTGTTATGTATAAATCTGTACATCATCTTATTTCATGTGGAAATGTTATTGTTTAGTCAAATCATTTCCATCATTTTAACAAGATGAGGAAAAGATGTAATGGCAAGTCAGCAAAGATCAAATTGGTAACTGCAGGTCAGTTGTTAGTTTATTTAGCTCTTGGACGTGTTACTCTGAATGATATCTCAACGCCTTAATTTATCTGGCTTCTGTAATAAAACTGTGAAGTAGACATCCCAATTTACCAATAAACACAGACACTCAGTTCCCGATGTCAAGCTTCCATGCGTGGACTCGACAGATGAAGACACATAACTGATTATATAACAGCGCTGTTGGCACACCGATCAGCCATGTAATGTCCTGGTGTTAATATTTTCTTAAATTTGGATGCAAATTAAGCTTTAAGAAGGAAGTTGAGTCAGTGGGATCAGGTCACAAGGCACCACCTAGGCATTACCAGTGATGAACCTCTTGTATAAACACACTCATATGTCTTCAGATAGGTTTTAATATAAAACCAAGGCATAAACAAAGTATATGCAATAAAAAGTGATTACTTATATGACTTACAATCTTATTTGAGGGTCACCAAGAGGGGGGGGGGGGGGGGTGGGGTAGATATTGAGTAAAGGTCTGGGCCAGTGAAATGGATCCTGGGTAAGTAGAAATTCACAGATACTGGCCCCTTGAGCGAGTGAGACAAAATATTAGGGGCAGACCTTGCTCATAGATCTGATTCTCAGCACCTAACTGAAGTAAGGCACATGTATTTATGAATTTACCTGTGGGAATGATCCGCAAAATTGCTAATTTGACACACCCATTACCACTGTGCATGTAGAGAACAAATTCGGGAAGATTTTGTTGAATGTAGGATTTTCTATCCATAAATGTTGTAAAAACTTGGGTTGTTATCCCCTAGATTTTGACACCTAGGGGCCTGGCTGGCCCCTGGATCAAGAAGCTTATTTAGAGGTTATTCAATTACTTGGCCAACAGGTTATTCAGTCACTAGGCTGACATATCATTTAATAAAAAGACTGACAGGTCTTTTGCATCAATGACCTGCCAGCAACTTCGTGTCAGGAGTATCTGGCGAAAAAAACTGCCTGAAACCTGCCGCCAGTTGTTGACATACAATGCAAACCTTCACCTTCTTTTGTGGACAGGTGGGTGGAAAGAAAACATCCCCAAACATGGAGCTGTTCCATTGTTCGTCCCACTTCTTCCTCCCTTGGTGACTTGATGGTTGTGTCATGCAATACTTGATGTATTGTCTCTCAGGCTCACAACAAAACAGTTGTTTTATCATAATCAGCACTGATCTGTAGTACTATAAGTTTGCAATAAGTACTCTCAAATGATCCCCAATATTCAGTATAAATCACTAGAGCCATGATGACATTGACAATTATAGCTCAATGACTTTCAAGCAAATATACGAGACATATTTGTAAACTTTATTGTAAGGAGTTATTTATCAATTTGTTTTTAGAATATTTTTCACAGAATAATCGTATAGCTGTCTGTTGATGACCTTCAATTCCTCTACTTGTTTCTGGAGGTCTGTGATATTCTTTTCATCACTGCCATTGGAATTCTGCAATATTGAAACATCTTTAAATTACGTACATCCTGTATAGCAATTTTTTCCCCAGCGTTACTATGGAAAATATTCCATTGTCCCTATTAGACTCATATTATAGATAAGAAAAGCCCTTACTGTGGAAACACTTTCATTTCTGGAACTGACACAGCCCCCTGTCATGTCTTCTTCCTGCAAAACCAACAGAGGTATAATGCAACACAGTTTATTGTATAAAACATTTTTAAAACCATTTAATTAATTATGTTGGTAGATTTCACTGGGTATAATATAATGCAAGTTACATCAAGCATTATATAATAAAACCATTTGACCTAATAACTATATAGACCTATATATTCATACATGCCTTCCTACACATGATTTTTATCTGAAAAATCAAACCCTAGCTACATAATAAAAAGAAATGCTTTCTACTAGAGCATTTAGGAACAGAAAGTAGAAAATTTACTTCTTTTATCAACTCCAAAAGAAAACAATGCATGTCTTTTGACAGAATTTCCTGAGCAGAGAGTGAGTTTACACATGATGTAAGCTACTTACTACAGTGAACCCGCCCAGTCTGATGCTGACGTAGTTGCGTGTGCTGTTCTCACCCTCCCCACTAGTGGACTCCTGTAGATGCCTCTGGAAGGTATTGATGGGCCTGGATTGATGCAGATCGAGATTTTGTGTCTGCTGTGACTTCCAGTCCTACAGGTCGAGGCACAAGGAGAACATTCGTTACCGGACCTGGAGATAAAAGAAATGTGAAATACATTTGTTAGGAATAGTGTTACATGACAAAATATACATTTACATTAGGAATATTTGTGGCAAGAGTAATAGAAGATTAATTGTACTATTAAATTCATTGATCCATTTAAAAGTCCATTACCTAAATATTGACGACACCAATCACAGAAATGTAAGAACAAAACGATTTTACCTATCCAAACTGCATAAGGAACCTACCTTTGTGTGAGATGGATTTGGTACACTGTTTACTTGGTATATCCCACAGCTTGACTGTTGCATCATGGGAGCCAGATGCTAATGTGGAGCCATCTAAGGACACTGCCAGACAGCTCACCTGTTTACTACAGAAAAAAGTCAGAAACTGTCAACAAGTGATAAAATTCAATTTATTGAATTTAAAATAAACGGGTCAATATAATAATATAATAAGTCACCTGTGACCACGGAACATGTTGCCCTCTGGTTCTGTGACATGTCTCTCCACCCTGACAGGCTAAATAAGCAGTCACACAATGCTAGTCATCAGTGCTTAACTTCCAATCACAACACCAATGCAGCAAGCACAACATTGGGGGTCTAGGTGGAGCAGTAGAAAGGGTGAGGTGATTCATATACAAAAGACTTACATGAATGGATATAAGAAGGTAGAAGAAAATTAATGCCAAGGCAGTTCATCCACTCCCAACGCATGATATGTAGGTTCTCACTAACATGATTCAAATTCAACACTTACCTTCTCAAACAAGTTGACTGAGTAGATATGACCTATGGAGTTGCCACAAAACAGACTAACTTCAGCATTGTCCATTGCCACTGAGGTAATGCTTGCCTCAAAAACAAAATTGGCCAACATCTGTCCTGATCCCATTTCCCAGAGCTGACTCCAACACAAAGCAGAGGATGATCAGCTCAATTTGCTTCGACCATCTCATAAAACAAAGTATATACTATATATTACACTCATAAACCTCAACGTGTTGCTTGAGCAAATCTACAGGCCAAGGTAATGATACTACTGTAGCCATATAACCTGCATGAGCTGTTACTGATGTTGTTGGTTTAAAGTCAAAGGGCAACCTGATAGTATTAGTGAAAGCTCTAGTGTATGTACCTTGACGGTGTGGTCCAGAGACGCTGTAGCTACACGAGCCCTGACCCCACCCCTCCCCACATGTACGTCAGTAACGGGGAGCGAGTGTGATGACCAGGTGTGACGTGGAGTGTTAACAGCAGAGGTAGCCAAACCTAGTGTTGTATTACTTTGCTTCACCAGCCTAAGAGACAAAGGGGGTGGCTTCCATAAAGATTATACAGAAGGTAAATAATTTCATTGTAATGAATGCAGAAGCAGTCAGTGATCAAATAGGGGGGTATTACCATTCTATCAATACAGATTTGGCAAGTTTAGTTACTTCTTTTTGCTACATAGACTGATGATTAAAAGTGCAGCCTAGTAGTTTCTCTAATTTCCACAATTTCCTTAAGCAGAAAATGTCACCTTGATAAGAACCACACCAGAACAAGATTATCCTCTCCTCCTGATACAAAATGGCTGCCATCATCTGAGAAGCGGAGGACATTGACTGGTTGGTAATGGTGTGTCAGGACTGCTAGCAAAACACCTGTACACACCTGTACACATAAGACAACAGGTCAACAAATGTGAAGATTTTAACAACTTCCAATTGCAGATCAAGCCCGCGATTCAATCAGTTTTTGTTTTGCCACACCAATAGACCCCGAATGACCAAGTAACCCTTTTTGCTCATTAACATCGATCAAAGTAATGAACCAAACACATCCAATATATATTACTACAATACGTTTTCCAAGAGGATTTCTAATAC
Organism: Urechis unicinctus; assembly: GCA_034190875.2. Taxonomy (NCBI): domain Eukaryota; kingdom Metazoa; phylum Annelida; class Polychaeta; order Xenopneusta; family Urechidae; genus Urechis; species Urechis unicinctus. Next base: position 54,249,367 of record CM067350.1, on the reverse strand, counting down.
TTACATTTACAAGTAACAAACCTGCCATATATGTATTTTTTCTGCTACAGCCGCTATGCAGTACTGTCCATCTGGGGACACAGCCATCGCATTTACACGTCCGGGAGAAACTATCTTTAGCTGCATTTGTTCCTGCAACATGGTATTGTTAAGTCAGTTTAATTTTGATCATAGTTATGATCTGTAGTTTTCTTTATGTGGACAGAATAGTAATTGCTTCCTAACCTGCCTGTGTAGTGCCCACACATGGATCAGGGGTTTATTGTATGCCGCACTAATGAGGTAATCCCCAGCTATGAGACACATGGTGCGTGGTCCCGAGTTACTGCCTTTATAAGACACCAGAGAGGTAGTGGAGGCTGGGTCCCACACACAGGTGTTCCATAATTGTCCAGATGATTCGCTTGTGAATAACACCTAAAGCAATGAATTAAGCTTCGTCAAGTATAAAACAAATGGCATTTACCAGACAAGATGCATATATATATATATATATATATATATATATATATATATATATATATATATATATATATATATATATATATATATATATATATATATATTGGTATATGCCATGATTGGCCATGATTGAACACATGCACTTCAAGATATCTTGAGCCTCTTCACAGATATGGTTATATGAAAAAATGTGTTTAACACCATCAATAAGGTGTGTCATCTTTCATATGACACGAGAATTTAAGAGTGGTTCACAAACATCTCCAACAGAACCATGAATTTTAAATTACCGGTTGCATTGGGAAACGTGCTGATTAGTTCCCTTCTCTTGATATAATACATATTTTTATTAAACTAGGGGACAAGTATGTGATATACCAGTATTTATATTCTTCCTTATCATGGTATGAATAGCTCTTCAATGTGCCTCTGTGGTCTTTTCCAGCTGCTGCAATAATAGTGTCATGAATGTAATGGACTAATTGTCTTCCTATCCCATCTCAATTTTACATTGTACAGGTTATTGTAGTCATAACCAGCTGTTTTCTGTTATCTACCAATCAAATAACAGATAACAAATAGTGTTGATGTAAAACACTGCATTTTTAGTGGAATTGTTACATGTTGTACAAGAAACAGCTCCAACTGATAAATAAGGTGTAATATTGTGGTTGGATATTTTAAAATGCGTGAGACATTTGATTTGAGTTTATGCATTATGGATATGTCATCAAATAAACCAGAGCATAAACCCATATCATTGCCATATAAACTCAATCCATTTTCTAGGCATGGCCATTAGTTCTTTTGTACTAAGTGGAGCTTGCGCTCCCTCTCAGTACCTGATCGACTAGCTGTTGTTCTGTTGGACTTATTATTCGAGGGCTTAGCGAAATAGAAGGTAAGTGTTTGATGCATTACTGGCATGATAAAATCTTTAGATGATGTGTTTGCTCTGCAAATGTTAACTTAAAGTTTGTTAAAGCTACTACAATGCAGCAATTCAGCTACAATACATGGAATCATGCAGAACAGAAATAAAATAATTTTCACATTATTAGAATTTTGTGTAGGAAATTTAGAACTCAATTAAGAACAATTTGAAATGTGTGTAACAAGCTGGTTTTGTTTGTGGAAAAACAATAATTGTTAATAGTGTCATCAAATGTCACAGTTCAATGTATATGTAAGGGTGATTATTAAGAACATATCATGACTCAAGTCCATTAAAAAAAAGAAATAGCAGTACACTTTGTCTATTTGGAATGTTGACCAGTAGGAAGTGTAATGCTTTGGTAGTGTATTAATTCTCACAGAGTGATACAGCTGCTCTAAAAGTTGTAAGTGTAGTTTCTCTGCTTCGGGTGAACTTCTCCTCAATGAGACTGAAACAAAATCTACTGATCGGGAGAATTTCTCCTAACCCTGAGAAATTATCACTATCTGGGAATCGTGCAATGCTGTTCATTGAACGAGATGGATATCCGAACCCCTGCCCCTTCCCCAACCCTATTAAAAGGATATTCTGTACCCTGTAGTTCGAAATAGGCACCAAATTTCGCCATTGCGACATACCGTCTGGTGTGATACTGTAGGGCACGTGACAATCGAACCCGCTGAGACGAGCTTGTATACGCGAACATACTACTATTACTGCCTTATCAAAAATGTTGCCTACATTTGTCACCTACTATCGCCCATGACCAGCCAAATTCACAGTAATTCCACCTAAATCGGACTGATAAACGGCTATCACATGAATTTACCAGTTAAATAGATTGTACATTAAGTACTAAGGATTATTTAATCGAAAACACATTAGTAAATTCTAAATTTCTACCTCAAAACAAGACATGCTTCACATGTATGGTTAACCAGCAAACGATGTTTTCATGTGTTTGGTAGGTCGATGCTGCGTGTTTGGTGGGGTTCCTTGACCACGATTTTACATGATTTTCGAGTGCCAGAAGCACAAGCACTCGAGTCATAATACGCTCCGCCCATCTGGCTTCACCTATAAAGAGTGGCCCAACAAACCAACATCAGGTTTTATTACCAAGTGGAAGCGCAGCTCACCATCTTTTTTCTATAGGGATACTTTAAAGTGAAAGCTATATCGTTCCTAAGTCTAGCCGCAAATCGCTTCATCCTTCAAACTATGAGTAGACTATTTAACAGTAAACGTTCCCGACTGAAAATTACAAATGCTTAGATTGCTTGATACCGTTGGTAACTATCATATATCAGAGAGCATTTATGATCCTCTTACGTATGCCCTCTAATCAGTTAATTTCACCATGAAGTAATGATCGAGTTAACTCCCATTCTCCCGGAGCAGGCTCCGGAGAATGGTTTCCTCCATGATTACATTATTGTTATACCATCTGATCATGGTGTTAACAGTATCAATATAGCTTGTGTGAATGACATTATAATGGCACCACTCCATGCAGACCCGCAAGCGATGAACAGCGCGTACACTGTGGGAGTTTCTTTGCCTTATGAAGAAGTCGAATAGGGTAGAAATAAAGATTATTAAAGGATATATAGAGACTACATCTGGACGATTCAAAAGTAAGAAACATAAGCCATATGTCAACGCCATTGGAACCCCCTGTCGTTAGAGCCGGTCTAGCGGTGACCACGAATATAGGTATAAATAAAAGTTGTTAGTGTGTAATTATAGACTAAATTGGGATAACACATTTGAACGATTCAATTGTTTGAATCATTTTTGAATGTCATATGTCAATGTCAGATGCCAAATATATACAGATATATAGACGTTAGAGTCGGGTTTAGCAGGTCCACGTGGCGTACGTAGTGGTATACTGCTGCGTCGCCTTTCGACCCGCAGGTTGTGGGTTCGATACCAAAGTGTGAAAACCTGACTGGTTCCCCGTGACTCGGTTGATCACGTTAAATTGCTGTCCCATCTCTGAAAGGGAATGCACCCTATCCTGCGTCCCAGTGGTGTGGGTTTCGCAGCCCTGTCTGGGCAACGGGAATTGTGCCGAGTGGGCGCTGGCACTTATGGGGAGCTGTCCAAATATGACAATCATCCTCATCCATCACCGTCGCGATTTCACCTCGTAGTTGAAAGGGATGTAAAACTCCAATATTACCATTAATCATACTGCTTAAGAACCTGTATTGCGGTTTTCGTAACTTTTGCCAGTTTTGGGGTCGCAATGAGCGATCGAACGGGATTATAACGACATATCTCCGTAGCTAGTCTACCTCCCTCACTCTAGGTGCTGGGTAGAGGGGTTTCGCTGTGCCGCCTGATCTTATCGTTCAAGGAACGTCTATAATTTATCTGCAGACAGAAGACCCTTTTACACATACGCTGATGCCCATGGTTGAGGAAAATTAAGAAATGATTTTCGAGTTTCGTTTATGCATGATATCATAACGTTTGGATATTATTCGTTATGAAAGGAAAGTCTTACCCTACTTACAGGTGAGCAGTTTGATCTGGTGATTGGCGACAGTCAGGTGGATCAGCACAACCACCAACCATTTCCGAAGGGTGAGTGACAATATAACAATTTTGGTGGTATGCATTGGAGACACCTAACACAGTTTATATATTTAATAGCCTAAATTAGTAACTCTATGAAGGAAAATTTGTTTGTTGTCCAATCTTGAGGTTATAATTATTATTAACTGTATTTATCAGGTAACCTCCTGTTGTGATGACTCTTACTGACTCTTTTCATGATTCATGTTCAACGAATGCTTTATATCTTGCTGCAGGTAATGGAAAACAAACAGAAAATAATGACAATCGGATTACTGACTTCAGTTTTACCACGTTTACCACTAAATAGGTATCATCCTGAAGATGAAATTTTGTAGTGTGACACAACATGCTGTCATTGCCTGTACTATCGTTATCCTGTATGTTCTGGTTTTCTCAACTCCAAAGTTCAATGAGAAAGCTTGTCCTACTTTGCATGGTACCAGTGGAAGCCGGAGGCTTTCCTCAGATTACCCTGTGTCCCGCCATGTAGACTGTTCTGCAGTGATGCGTGGAGACCTAGAGGAAATTGAATATGCTGGTCAGTTTGCATGGTGTCAGCGGGATGAAGATGTTCCTGAATATTCATATGGTCTGCTAACAGCTGATTGTGAGCAGTTCAAATCAGCCCAGGGCTATCATGACTATCCTGTAAGTCATATGGAAGAAGCATTCCCATTGGCATTCTCCATCTTGATGTATGAAAGTGTTGAACAGCTTGAACGTCTTCTGCTGGCCATATACCGCCCTCACAATGTTTACTGCATCCATATTGATGTTAAAGCCAAGAATTATGTGTATCATGGTGTGTCTGCATTAGTGAAATGTTTTGACAATGTTTTTGTAGCAAATAATTTAGTTGATATACACTGGGGTGAATTTTCATTGTTGGAAGCAGAATTGTCATGCTTGCATGACTTGTGGAGTCACAGTACACAGTGGAAATATTATATCAATTTAACTGGTCGTGAATTCCCACTGAAAACCAATCTCGAGTTAGTTCAAATCCTGTCTGCCTACAACGGAGCCAATGATATTGATGGCTCTCTCCATAGGTTAGTCATTCTGTTCTTGAATTCTCAGTTCTTTGTTTATTACTGAATATACATCATTTTTACATTTGACTACTCCAATTATTAATTGTTCCCCATATCCAATGCTTGGATGTTTGTAATGATCCTTACCTGCTTTTTGTGGTTGATATGGGAAGGCGCCCCATTGTCTGGACTCAGTATGTATGGAGATCTGAAAACTGGCGAACTTCTGTTCAGAAACACAAACCTCCACATGGATTTCTGATTGCCAAAGGCTCAACACATGTAGCTGCTAGCCGTCCCTTCATTGACTTTGCACTCCATCACCCTCATGCACAAGATCTACTAGAATGGATGCGAGACATACGTGCCCCTGATGAACATTTCTTTCCAACACTCAACCACAATCCGCACCTTGGTATCCCTGGAGCATACTCGGGTGGGATATTTAGTATATATTGATGAAACTTTTTGTATCTGAAATACCAGGATGTGTAATTAACCCTTCCATTATCTTTGTATCATGAAATAAATTGATCATGAAATAAATTAATGTCAAAATCTGGGGAGCACCTACTCTCTTTGAATTCATTGTATTTATAATCACATCCTTTCCAGGTGACCCTGATCTGAAGTGGTTTTACACCCGTTTAAAAATCTGGTGGAATGAGAAAAACACAGAGCCATGTCATGGACTGTGGCTTCGCTTCATATGCAACTTAGGAGTTGGTGATCTGCCTCAACTAGTGTCCACCAGACAGATGTTTGTCAACAAGATCAGATTGGAGCAAGACCCTGTTGCCTTTTATTGCTTACACCAATGGCATCACAACAGATCTATGCACAATACTGGACTCAATTCCAATGATATAGAATTTTACAGGAATCTTAATTTTGCTAAGAATCATGTTCAACAATTGCCTAGCTCCTCAATTTCTTGAATATTGGAATTTAGGTAGTATATTTAACTAAATATATTAAACTATAGAATCATCGTACCTACATGGTCAGTTTTATGTATATTTATGCTTCATTTATTGTACCTTTTGATGTGACAAGTACATGTTTTGTTATTTTTATACCTCATTTTCAACTAAAATTATGGATATAAATATTATTGTGGATGGGTAATCAAACACCTAAACTCTTTATTGTTTGTGTCAATGGATTATGAAATCATAAGGTAAACCAAGGAGTTACATATATAACAAAGATGTTGAACAATAAAAAGTCAGTTATTCAGTCAGCAAAATGTTGACTTTCTAATGACGGGCTTCAAACTAGCCAACTGAGGCATTTCCGCTCACTTCAGGCACTTTGATCTTGGCTTTGTTTCCACTCCTGGTATATGTAACTCCTTGGGTAAGCATATGCAGTTGCTATGAAAAAGACACCCTGGTCAGGGTGTTTAAAGCATGCCAACAAGACCTGATTACCCTATTCAACAGATATTTTTGGTAAGAACATAGCTAATTTTAGCCTTACACTGACAGTATATATGTATATCTATATATATACAGTATATAGTATATATATATATATATATATATATATATATATATATATATATATATATATATATATATATATATATATATATATATATATATATATATATATATATATATATATGTACACTGGTAGGTATATGTTTCATGCAAACTTTAGTAGGTGTGCATTGCAGATCATATTTGCCAGTGGCATGAATCACCTTGTTGTTTTTAGGCACATGGCTATGCATTCCCTTGCCAACTGTTAATACTTCGTCAAAAACTTGATAACACCCCTAGAACAGGTGTAGGTGTAGTCCTGTTGGGTAGAACTGTGTTACCTTTTTTTGCTGTTCATTCAGGCAAGAGTTGGTGGGAATCTAATTTGGAGGCTTAGCTCCCTATTTAGATAGACCTATAATAGGCCAGCTGTATTTGAATACGATGCCATGGTTCTTTCTTTCTTGATATTATTCCACGTGATGGTATTATAAATATTAATTCATCCACGACCATCCTCGTATCGGCGAACGGGAACAATGTTATGAGAATAAGTCGTCATAATGTGTGCTCCGAACCTAACTGCAATTCATTTAGATATCGGAATAATTCTCGCCATCTGGTGACTGAAAGGGAAATCACATAACAAGCAGACTTGTGTTTTGCTTTTTCGTCACTTTCTGGATTGGTTAATCATAGGTCTGTTTCCTTTCCCTATTTATGCAATATAGACCATCTGCTAGTATTTGAAACAACCAGTTATCACTCACCTACGTCCAACATCATAACCCTTCACATGATAACATTGTAAGAAGATCAGCAAATTGATAGCCCAGCAGACTAGCCTGCTACAGTGCTAGCCGCGGTCGGACGGTAATATACATATTTATCGTCCTGCAACCATTGTTACAAAGCCAAGGATAATCATATTAAACCACAAAATTCAAGCAATCGCTCCTCCACATCAATATTGACGTCAGTTTACATGGGATGATGGGTCGAGAATCGAGTTTAATATCTCTTGTCCTTGTACTTGTTGTAGTCTTGATCGACACTATTTTGGTTATCCACTGTCTCTTTATTATTTAGCAATTGTCACATAAGCTTTGAGAATCACAACATCACGGCAACCTCCATCTTGGAAATATGACATCACATTAAGCAGTTTCAGTTTCACTCACCATGTGTCTGTGAAACTAGATGCAACCTCATAGAAGATTGCAGTAAACTTTACCTGTATATGTAATCATTTTTGCAAAGAAATTGATCATAAGGTCTTTTTTGGCTCAGTCAACACAGTCTACAGCTTGGATTGATAGAGATAGTATAAAACCTTATCACAGGTTGTAATTGGTTCACTGACTGACCTTGACCTAGCCTCGTACATCCAGACAAAACATTTGTCATTGTTTTATTTTACTGTCCCAAGATCCCAACTAGCAAATCATCTATGAATCATAACGTCGCACAATCGTTGGTAATAACAGATTGCTTCTCAAAATGCATGCTGCATTGTGCACTTCTGCCATGGCATGGTAACATCAACTTGGTGATGGAAATCAGGATACATCTATCAATAAAGGTGCGCTAACAGTCGCCTAAGAGATTTAACAATTTTGTTGGTCTTGAAAAAACCCAATGAAACAGTCAGAACAAAGAGATTGTATGTGGGTCAAAATGTAATATATAGTACATTTGGGTTAGACTTCGACTGTATGCCTTACATACAGACATTTAATTGTAACTACATAAATACAGGGCTACTCTCCAGAGTTTCTCCAGTCCTGTTACTCTCTGGTTACCAACAGGGCTGAGCTCATACCTTGATTTGAGTATTTTCTGCGATTTAAGACTTTTACTTAATTTGAAGCATATCATGTTATTGAAAGTTACCCACTCAAAATTCAACAGTGCAGGGAGAATGAAGTACTACAGGCATATCCAAATGAACTTCCTTAATAAATGTTTTTTTTCAATTCAGCACATATTTTGACCCTATACCAACTACCAATACGGGCAGTATTTTTTGCGAATGCAGCTTCGTTCGTTAGAGCTAGTTGACCCATATGCAGTATGTTCTCTATGGACCCTGGTCAGTGTAATGGATGTGGTTGACGTGATATCTTAACTGGCTATATGTTACAAGTTGGCTTTTGAAAACATGCTTTGGTATGATCTCCTGTATCCTGTAAGAGTGGGACATAGTTCAATATGGATTTCAGCAGGTATTCATTATTATTGTGTACAATGTATCAACTGTAAAAGATAGCACAAAATGGAGGCGGTCCTCCGAGGCAAGACAGCTGGTTATTGAATATGACTGAGATAGTGGTTTCCTCTTGAGTTATGGAGTGAAAATGGACCATACAAATGCTGACAATTCAACTTTTGCAAATCAGTAGAATTTCCTGTATTTCCTCTGCATGTGTGATTGTTGGGGTTTATCTCAGGGTGAACCCTTCCCTGGTAAAGGAACTAGACCAACATTTTGTTCAAGATTCTTTAAAGTAGGGGAATGCTTTGAATACATTTTTACTACTCATCTGTTTATCACACCTAACACAATCGGACAAAAGTTGCATATTTGAAGCATAAGCATGTCGATACAAGCATGCCCAATTTATTCCACGTTCCTCTAAAAGCATGAATTTTTATCTGGATTTTATAACTGTAAATTATTTTTCAAGACAAAGTTTATATCCTTATTGGTTTTCTTTTAATCTATTCATTTGTAGGAATTATTTGCAGATCAATCCTGGAACCAATTTAAATTCTTTCAAACATGTAAACAAGGCTATAGTCACTCAATCATTCAATCATCTGTCTATTTGTGCAGCCTGGGATGGACGCACCAGGAGGAATCCTACCACCTATGTCTTCTTATCACTTTGATGGATTCGACGACGATGTGTCAAAAGGCAGCGGTGAACTGACAGTGGATTCAGGTTTTCCTGGGGGTGGTACTCAGACTCTTAGCAACCAGGAACTTGTCGATATTAACCAAGTACAACTCATGGAGCAAGATTCACACATCACAGCTGACAATACAGATACTCATGAGGTCAGTGGCTCTATTCCCATGGTTGTATATGCCATGAAGGGAGTAGAATTACAATATTGGGTACCTCTTAAAATATCAATGCCAGTTACCTCTTATTAGGCTATGGATGACTAGCTTGCGAACTATTGTATATGATATAAGTCAAGACTACAAAGTTATTCCAATTTGTGCATTACATGAATGTTATTGCTACTGTTGCACATGCGACTTGCTGTTTTATTCCACTGATAATAACTTTAATCATTTGATGAAAACTCGTGGTAATCATTTGATGAAAACTCGTGGTATTTGTGTGTTTGAACTCTTTAGAAGAAGAAAGGTGGTTTTCCTAAAGGAAAGAAAAGAAAGCGCACAAAGGATATGAATGCTCCTAAGCAGCCCCTGACAGGCTACGTACGTTTCCTCAATGACCGCCGAGACAGAATTCGTGCTGAGAACCCTGGCTTCTCATTCTCTGAGATTACCAAGCTTCTAGGGGCAGAGTGGTCCAAGTTGGACCAGCAGGAGAAGCAGGTGAGATGATGTGTCTGTAGTCAGGAATGGTTGTCGGTAGGGAGTGGTGTAGGGGATATGGTTGTCTGTAGAGAATGATGGGTGTCAACAGAGAAGGTGGGGGGTGTCAGAAAAGGTTGTCTTTAGAAAGAGATTGATGGGAAAAGGTTGTCTGTTGAAAGAATGAATTAAATATAGTTCTTTGTAGGGAGCGATTAGTGGAAAATGTTGGCTTTAGGGGAATGATGGGGAATGGTTGTCTATAGGGAGGGTAGTTCGTCTGTGGTTGTGGCTGTTATTTGTTGTCTTTAGAGAGAGCAGGGTGAGAAATGGCTGTCATATTGGGAAGAGTTGTTATATACAGTGATGAATGGATTACATTTATGTCAGTGTAAACAAATTGAGTTGTTGGCAGATGAAATATTTCATGAGAACTTTGACCTTACTTATCAGAGGTGACAAGTCGCTTGTGTGATGGTTGTATCAGCGTTACCTTGACGAGGCGGAGAAAGACAAGGAGAGATACCTGAGGGAACTCAACGCCTATCACAAGACGGAGGCCTACAAAGTTTTCCTTAAGAAGCAGCATGATGTCAAGCGCTCAGGTGACTCTTCCTCTCCTCAACAACCAACAACTACCTCCGCATGGTCCGTATGTGGAGCCTATCCTGTGATGGGGCTGTGTGTTTGTTGTAGGTTCTGTAGGAGCGTCAACAGGTGTCAATGGGGCTTCACTTGACGTAAGTAAGGTGCATAACATTCTAACCCCATCTCTCTGTTCCTTGTCATAAGGATGATAAGGCCAATCTACCCTGTTTGGCTTTTGCAGCCCCTAACCCAGGGGTCTGCTTGCCTTGGATGTGAGGACGTGGAACCCATGTTGTGCTGGCTGCATGGATATGAATTCTGTGTGGGCTTGGCTGCAAGGATGTGATTCCTGATGTGGATCCTATAGTATCCTAGATGTGAGGGTTTGGGTCTCGTGTCCTGGGTACTACAATGTGGGTCCTGTGTCTGGCTTAATGGGTCTGGGTCCTGTGGCTGGCTTAATGGGTCTGGGTCCTGTGGCTGGCTTAATGGATGGGGATGTTGTAGTGTTGTGGCTATGGGAGTGTTGGTCCTGAGGTATCATAGTCATCAGACAGTATGTCATCAGTTGTATTGTCTGTTACAGGCTCTCCAGGATGCTGGCAGCCGAGATGGAGATGACGTCTCCTCATTTGACATTCCCATCTTCACAGAAGAGTTCCTGGATCACAACAAAAGTAATCAGCAATCATTGTTACCAATAATGTCACCCATTCCTGATGGATAGATGTACTGAACTCTTGGTGGTTCCTGTAGGTCGTGAAGCAGAGTTACGACAGCTACGGAAACAGAACACTGACTACGAGGAGCAAAATGCCATCCTCAGCAAACACATCGAGAACATGAAGTCGGCCATAGATAAACTGGAGGTGGAAGCTGTTCAGCAACGAAGCAGTAACCTGGCGCTACAACAGCACCTGGATGGACTGAGGACCAGCCTTACCACCAGCTTCTCCACCCTACCCCTCCCTGGTAAACACGCTGACCTCCCCACTGCTGTTTATCATAGTTTGGATCATAAACTTGGTCATTTTTTGGAAAGTTGTGTTACTCTGCTTGCCTTTAAACTTTCTCAGTCTATAGAATCACTGTAATCTGTGGAACTCCTCATTTTCAAAAGTTGGCTTAAGACTGCTTTGTCTGCTGTGTGTATGAGCTGTCCACCTGACCACAGGTGTGACTTCCTGCTGTGTAAATGTTGAGCATTTATTTCATGGCTGCACTGTAAGCAGGTTACTCTGAGCTGCCCACCATCGACTCAATAGACACATACATGGCCAGACTGCATGCGATCATCCTCGAATCACCTGGGGAGAATGAGTCGCTTATTGCTGCTGCCAGAGACATTGTCAGTCGCCTCAGCTTTGACAGGTGAGGCCTAACATTAATCTGGTGGTAATGTGTAGGAAAATAAAGAGATTATGTTAATGAAGCACTTATCTTATTTTTTCAAATGTTTGAATTATGTTGCAGTGACAAGTTGTGACAGATCACGGTGTGACAGCCATGGAGTCATTGGTCTAATGTTACAGACAGTGTTTAAGGGATGCCACTGTGTTCAGCATAGATTGAGACATGCCAGTTTATATGGTGACGACAATACCACTCTATAGTCATAAGCAAGATGTGCCAGTTTTATCAACCCTATTGCTGAATGTTTCTGTTTCTGTTTGATATTGTTCGCTTTGCGGTGTGTGTATGAGTGTATTAGTGAATCTTGTTCATGTGAATAAATATGAATATGCAAGTGAGGTGTTCTTAATTTATTTTTGCTCAAGAGTTTTACACTAAGCTGTGTTTGCATTTCATACAGGGCTTTCTCTTGGTGGAGATCATAATGGGCTTTATCTGGGTGGAGATCATACAAGGCTTTACCTGGGTGGAGATCATATAGGGCTTTATCTGGGTGGAGATCATACAAGGCTTTATCTGGGTGGAGATCATACAGGGCTTTATCTGGGTGGAGATCATATAGGGCTTTATCGGGTGGAGATCATACTAGGCTTTATCTGGGTAGAGATCATACAGGGCTTTATCTGGGTGGAGATCATACAGGGTTTGGATGGAGATCATCAAGGCTTTATATGGGTGGAGATCATGCAGGGTTTGGGTGGAGATCATACAGGGCTTTATCTGGGTGGAGATCATACAGGGTTTGGGTGGAGATCATCAAGGCTTTCTCTTGGTGGAGATCATACAGGGCTTTATCTGGGTGGAGATCATACAAGGCTTTACCTGGGTGGAGATCATATAGGGCTTTATCTGGGTGGAGATCATACAAGGCTTTATATGGGTGGAGATCATACAGGGCTTTATCTGGGTGGAGATCATATAGGGCTTTATCTGGGTGGAGATCATATAAGGCTTTATCTGGGTGGAGATCATATAGGGCTTTATCGGGTGGAGATCATACTAGGCTTTATCTGGGTGGAGATCATACAGGGCTTTATCTGGGTGGAGATCATACAGGGTTTGGGTGGAGATCATCAAGACTTTATCTGGGTGGAGATCATATAGGGTTTGGGTGGAGATCATCAAGGCTTTATATGGGTGGAGATCATGCAGGGTTTGGGTGGAGATCATACAGGCTTTATTTGGGTGGAGATCATACAGGGTTTGGGTGGAGATCATCAAGGCTTTATCTGGATGGAGATCATACAGGCCTTTGTCTGGGTGGAGATCATACAGGCCTTTGTCTGGATGGAGATCATACAGTGCACTGCCCACGTGGGCATCGTGTGGTGGAATTTAGGGGTGGACATAATCCAGGGCTTTTCAAGGTTGACACCATGTTTACCTCATCCTTTGGAGAACATACACTGAGCATCGAAGCTATCTGGACTACATAAATATTGAATGAGATTATGTCAAATGAACAATCCATATCAAAGCAGAATGAGGTACTTTCTGCTTGATAAATAATCTTAGGTTACAATGTTGAAGTAGGGGGCAAATTGCACATATATATATATATATATATATATATATATATATATATATATATATATATATATATATATATATATATATATATATATATATATACATATATATATATATATATGTGTGTGTGTGTGTATATATATATATTGTTTTAAAATCTCATCTTAATTCTCAAGCCAACAATTATTTGATAAAAGTAGCTTTATTCTTAGAGTCATAGTAAGGTCACCCAAGGTCAAATCATTGACATTATCATCACATTCAAAGGTTTTTGCAAGATGTAGTTAACACATAAAGACTTTGATGCTATGATATTATTGAGCGTGTTTGTTGTGTGACCTTTGTTGCATACTGTTTTTAAGCTAAAAATGAGTTTCTATTCCTAGTATATATAACTTAATGTATTGTCTGTATATCACTCAATGGTCGGCACCGAAACTGACAAACATTATCACCCATAGATTCAGAAAGCATAGCATGCATAGAGAAGAGATTGTTTGGCGTGGCGACCGGATTGTAATGAACCTCACGAAGGATAACAGTCGCCTGGGTTGTGCTTTATGTGTAGCAGGGATCTGCTTCAAGGTCATCAGGTTTGCCTGATGCATGGTAACAAAACGGTTGCTGATCCATTAAGTAAAGAATTCCGCTATCTATCTATGTGCACTGGGCTCCCGGTCATGTCACCCTCCTTGTTTTCATACCACTCAGCTGCACTCGTTGTCTGACTCATCTATCACACCATCTCCTGTCATTCGTTATGAAGTGCCCTGTGCTTGACTGAAGCCGCGCAGTATCCAGGGAACCCCCTCTTCATCACTCGTCCAGAATTCATGCCCCACTTACTGGCATTTCGTGACTCATAGCATTCGGTTATAATCAAGAGAGGCCACCGGTTATGGGTTCTCAGATATCAAGTTATATTGGGCCCCGAACAATTCCAGATAGCTGGGCTTATCTGGGAAATTACTGCAACCCGAAAGCAACAATTACAGCACCCGACCGTATCTCACCCAGTTATATCTCTTAAACAAAGTGATACCTCGTGCTTTATAGCTTCTGGTAACAGGAACTGAGAATGGGAATTAAGAGTAAAGGGGTCTTGCTAGACACACGAAGCCATATATCTCTTGTCACAGTACGCGACCAAACCCTCATGCTACTCTACCAAACCCCATCGTTACACGTGATATGTTTTTTTGATCTCTGTTATCGCACGCATCAATGAGATGCGACTTGGGAATACGAGGTTGAGTGCGAGCGGGCCTTATCTCACACAGGGAATCATAACACCAAAGGGACCAGAGCACATTTCCATGTGGTCCTCAGAGCTGACCTCGCACCACGACAGCCGAAAACAAAGCATTTGGAATTGTATTCGCCTGCACATACCATGCATAAACGCAGACACATACACAGTACATACATACATTCACACAAACATAAATGCGCCAAATCATACATACGTACATACATTCATACATTCACACAAACATAGATGCACAAAAATATACATACGTACATACATACATACATACATACATACATACATACATACATACATACATACATACATATACACATACAGACACACACACACACACACACACACACACACACACACACACACACACACACACACACACACACATACACACACGTGCGCAGATTGGCATGCTATTGAAGGATGACAGGTGAACGCTGCCTTGTCGAGTCATGATCTGAGTTTATGTTTAAACGTTTATTGTCGACAACACGATGCTACGATGTTGAGATTGACTCTGGTTAAGCAGCCAAAGGACATAATTATAATCCCTGCACGACTGGTGTATAGATAACGGAACATTCTCTAAATCGTCGAGCTACGCGAACCTCTCAATGCAGCAATATTGGCCGGTCAATTGGACCATCCTTACAACCGTTGCTTGGAAACGGGTGAGACCGATCGTTGACCGTACATAAAATGCAACTTATCCTCTCGTTGCAGGTGTCTGTAGCGGTGATGAATGATGACACAATGAGAGCTATCGAGATGTTCTATCCTCTTATATATGATAGACAACACTGCTTACATTGAATTTACAGTTCCCAGTGAGGGCCTCGTGATCATGTTGTATATCAGCAATATATACCGAATCCACACTATGTTATTCAAACGGCGTCGTTTGTGCGAGTAAGAACATGCGATGCCCACACTAAAATATACCTAGCCGTGCACGACGTCTTATTAATATATTTATATAACCGTCGTGCGCGGCTAAAATACACCATATTAACTGCTGTGTAATATTGAAGGAATTTATCAAATGTACTTTTAACAAAGTTTATATGTTAAACTAAACAAATTTTAGACCAGATAAACCATCTTATCGGTCTCAGTGAGAGGCATAATCAACTATGTTGGCTGCTAGCTTTTGGTCTAGGTGCAAGGATTACTATTGGCCGATCTTCGCTCAGTGTCCTTCTAGTTCAACAAAAACGCATTCAAATCTTCGCCTCTCTTGGTCACTTGACGCACAAACGATACATTAGTCGTTTAATAGATGCAAGTTCTTCTATTTCTGTACCAAATGTCAATGAACGGTCAAGTCGTGGTCAACCAGATACTGTGTTGATCCCCCTTATTTCAAACGCTGCCAATAGCCTGCTAATTCACCAGCGAGTCCCATGACTCGTCATTTCCATATTATCGCATTAAATATGATAGATTCGGGTGGAAGTTGTCTCATACCTAGTGTCGAAAAATATGACGGGGAAGTGAAAAATAGTCGTATTCATCACAGACAGACTCCTGTCACAGTGGTGTATTCATCAAAGACAGAATCCGATCGCAGTGGTGTATTCATCATAGACAGAATCCTGTCACAGTGGTGTATTCATCAATGCGGACTCCTGTCACAACGGTGTATTCATCATGGACAAACTCTTATCACATCGATGTATTCATCACAGACAGACCCTGTAATAGCGGTGTATTCATCACAGGCAGACTCCTGTCACAGCTGTATATCATTCACTGACAGGCTTCTGTCACAGTTGTGTATTCATCATATACAGTATCGGATCACAACGATGCATCCACTTCAGACACTCTTGTCACCAACCACAAAAGAGTAGTCTATGGTTTCAAAGATAATTTTTTTAATTCAGTTTCTGGATATTGCAAATGTTTAACGCATGTTTCCAAGTTGTACATTCTGCATAATGGAACGAGAGATAATTGCTGTAACCGAACATTTAAATGATAGTCCTTACAGGATATTGAGGGTTTGAGTAACAACCTTTTGCCCCTGTTGTTTAAGTTTTCATTGTTTTCCCAGCAGATAGCATGGACTTGGGACATTTCTGCCTTCTTATATTCACCGCAAACGGACACTGCACAGTGTACTTCAAAGAGAAGCGAAATGTACACATAGGAAATTTAATTATATACCACGAGAATTAGAGCGATTAACTGGGTTGGTTAAGTCCTCTCTCTGACTCAGACTCCGTCATTTTAACAATAGGCTGGATTAATAATTGGGTTATTTTTATGTATGCCATTGAAATGGGAGTTTATTATCGATGCTTTCATGCTTGTTACTGCAATTACGGCTAATTATGGTTCAATGCTTAAGAGCATTGATGAGCGGCGCCAGACACGGCGCCTTGTGAAATTTAAAAGCACTGACGATGGGCATTCTGCGTCTGGATTGTTGGCGCGCCGTTTTTGAATCAATGAGCCGCAAAGCATTGTATGCAGATTGTCATAACGCTTGTGACATTAATGGAGCTTTTAGTTACCCAATTTTCTACTTGTAATTAGTAGACAATGGAAT